>JAHPZR010007969.1:27500-52500 GCA_019787425.1 Platygyra sinensis | reverse complement strand
ACTACGTGATGAAGACAGGAGCCTGGATGAGCCCAAGGAAGGTCAGTACTAAATACATTTCACACCCACATGAAGTTGATTACTTACATTTAATATTTTGATTCTAAAAGTTTGCTTTATACGTCCTTTTTTAAAGCCTAAAGTGGAATCATGAATCAACTGTCAGACTATTACCATCTAGAAATAGATATTTTTACGATAACTGCAGAAATTCACGCGCGGTCATTGGTTAAATTTTATTGTCCATATGCGGGCAGACACATTAATTTGAAATTCATGCGACGCGTCAGCGAGCGAGAGCGGGTAATTCGACAATTTGTTATCGTAAAAAACAAATTGATGTCAGTTTTTAAAGCGTCTGTCCTGTTATTGACAATGAATTTCGTCATAACATTGTCAAAGTAGTCTGCGGATCCACTCGGCTATCGCCTCGTGGATCCACAGCTACTTTGACAATGTTATGACGAAATTTATCATCAATAACAGGACAGACGCATGAAAAACTGACGTCAATTTGTTCAACTTACGCACACGTAAAACACTTGCTCAGCACGGACCTGGCACTAGCTCAATGACACCATCACCAACATTGTTCTTCTTATTTCTTTCCAGATTGAATTTGTGGATGCCTTTCCTACTACGCTAACTGACAAGGTCAACCGAACCCAGCTTAAACAAAAGGAGTGGAACCAATTTAATAGATAAGGAACATAATCGCATGGGAACGGAATCAAGTGCTATTAGGATGCTTAGATTTCGACGTTGCGAACAAAACTTTTATACCGAGGAAGAAAACTCACTTCGCCTGACAACTAATTCTCGTACCCATTCTCGTTCCCAGAGCGACCTGTCCCTCTCTGCCGGTGGGACCTTGGCACGAGTGAAATGTGGCTCTGGAGACGAAGTGTCTGATTGGCTAGATTGTTAGAATGTTTCCTTCCCGAAAATATCCGCTGGTAGTTCTGTTAAAGATCTGTATTAAAACAAAATTGGACTTTTCTGATCGAAAGTGTCAATCATATTTTGTTACTGAAGAGTTTACTGACAATTCTCCCCGTAAGACTTCACAAATCTTAAAAACTAAGCCAGACAAACATTCTGAGATCACGGAATTATGTATTGATCAACTACACACATCAACACATCCCATTCCCAGAGCATATCAAGTCAACAAGGCTAAAAACTATATACCAAAAAGGTAGAAATCAGTTGAATTCCTTTTCCACCTGTTGTTTTTCTTCAAGTATGTCCTACGGGTAAGAGCACTTCAACACCAATTCAGTTTTGTCCAGGGACGGGAATCTGTCCCACTGAAAATTCAGTTGGCTCTAATGAAGGGGAGGTTGCCCGCAGGGAGGATTGACCGGTACATTACAGTATATTGTATATCACAGGGTAAAATTAATTCAACCTGATTTTGGGACAGTTAATCGTGTTATGCTCTTTCAATATACAGATATGATATTTTTGTAGCTTGTTTAGAAACTGAATCGCTTATGCTAATGAGATAAGTGTCGTCTCTGCCAGGCTCTCACCTTAAAATATAATTAAAATTTTTCAAGACACTTTCAGAAACAGAAAACATGTACCGTGTTATTGAAAAACACGAGTGGAAGTTTGGGAGAGCGAGAAACTTTCACGAGTGTTTCTGTAACTCGATAGAAACACGGAGTACATGTTTTCTATTTCATTTAGAAAACACCGCGGCGAGAAAAAGGAAAAAATAACTTGTTAAATTGATTATCAAAATGTAAATTCTCTTTGTTCGCGCCATCATTACGTCAACAGCTTGCTAGTTCTGTGTCTCCAAAGACAGTTCAGTCAACAAGTTTTAGTTTACAGTTTCATTTTCGTCGGATCTACTAACAATTTTGCATGAACTTAAATCAAAATTCGAGAAAATTGCATTTTAGCCTGTTTAAAAATTGCAGTGTAACGCAACACGCCAAAATAAGTAAAAATCTTTTGTTTGCTTAAGACAGCACAATCTAAGCATATCGATGTTTTTAACGTTTGGAACGCTTTAAAGGAATATTTGACTTCAAAAATCGTCGGCAAGAATTAAAAAAAGAGAAAAAATAAAGACTAAACTCTTTTAAGAGATTTAAAAATCGTGGTCTCCATCTCTCGCTGCCTAGTGTTCACGCTCGAGCGACTTTTCAAGGAAACACAAATTTGAAATCCATTTGGTCAAAATGAGTTAAAGTTAAATAAAACATCTTTGTTGTTGATTTGTGAATCCTTGCATCAATAAAAATTAAAGGATTTCTCAGTTAACCTGCTAAACGAAGTATAAAAGGCCCCAATGGTACATACATATTGCACGGTCAAAAATTAATTTTCTTGCGGATGAGGAGCTTTATCCCATAGTTAGCCAGTAGGAGGCTATATCTCAGGCTGTTACAACGTATAATAAATGTTGTATCGATAACCGGCAAACAAACAAACAAAGCTCTTATCAAAGAAGAATCGGAGTGAGCTGGATGAGTTAGAGCTGGAGGACTCCTGGTTGGAGACATGGCGAAAAGTCGATGCCGCGCCAATTTTTTTTTTTTTCAGTACGGATCCATGGATTTGTGGCGTAAACGAACCCAGTTACGGTCATCCCGCTCGTACAGTGTAACAAGGATATCAAAAGCCACATAAAGTCCTTCAGATTTTCTCGCATTTAGACATGATTGAAGAAAATTTCTGGCAAATGTGTGCGATGGAGAAACCGAGAACATTAATACTAACTTTTTTTAGAAGTGCAAACTATATTACAGGTTAAAGATATACCAACATGTCATTGGCTAAAAAAGAAACACAGAAATCACAAAAGGAAGAAAAGCCAGCAGGGCAAGCAAAATAAAACCGCCCCTTCCCCCTTATTTCAGCTCAAGGCCTGGATCCCTCCCCCCTCCTAGGATCCGCCACTTATAAGTAATTATAATGTGAATGCATCCTAATCCAATTTGGAATTTCATGCAATTATTTCCAAACAAGACAGTATGTAGTCCTTCCTAAATAAAATAATACACAAAATTCTTTATGGATAAGGCAGCTTCTTATTTAAGTACCTAGATTGACAAAGCTGTTGTTCCTATCTCTTGCTCCAGGAACCTTTTTTGAAAATTCTTGCGTAAACTAAATTCCTCTGATATTACCAATGCCATACCGAGTCAGTTAATGTCTAACGGGAGATCAATAAATTTGTTTAATAAGCAATTCTTTATAAGTAACAACCATTATGTTAATTTTACTAATAATGATAATCTGGGAATTAACCTAATAATAAAATTTATATAGACCCGCTAATCACTTCCTCGCACGAGCTTGCCCGCAGGCCAGGCTTGCAAACGCGATCATACACTGTTTCTTTTAAATAGAAAGTGTCGCCATTTTGTTACTGTACCTCATAATTTGATAGATTTCGTAAATATATATATTCGACACTTAACTCTAAAGCATCGTATAACGTATCCAAATCTGGAATTCCTCTGGCCAACCTTACAGCAAAGTTAGTAACTAACCAATTACTACCCCCCCCCCCCCCTCCGAAATGTACTTACAGGAAAGAAAACCCGGTCACCCTCGGACAGTTGTCACATTCACCCTTAAGTTATAAATAGTATTATCTTCATCCAATAAAACTGGCAGGATGAAACCAGCCGCATCTATATTAGACAAGGGGGAAATTATTACAGTATTAAAGCATCTCAATGATTCCTGAGAAAAAATTTACGCAGGTCTTATCTTCAACATGACGATGTTCAACTATCATTACTTTAGCTTTCACGGAAGCCTCTAAAAAATAAGCCTTTTCCTGGTGTCTGTAACACAGACGAACCTTTGTCACAAAATATATACTGTATATTAGGAATTTCTATTCATATATAATGTATGTATGATTTCTGTTCGTATGTAATATATGTATATTAATTAATTTTCCTCCAAATAAAAACCTTATTACAAATATGACCGAAACCCACACCTTACTCAGTGTCAACATCGTTACTGCGTGCACAATTATTGCACGGACACCCATTTAATAACTTAGAATATCACCAGCACGGACCGACTGTTTGAAAACATGTTGGCTTTACAATCACCCACTCAGAGCTAATCTTTTATAGGGACAATAAGCTTGACTTAATAGGCCATTTCCGAGTTCTCTAGTGCCTCTGTTTCAAAACGAGTCTAAGTGCGAAACCTTTCATATGAAAATGAGTTCTGCATGCAGTTTCATTTTCATGCAAATCAAAGCATTTTCATAAGAATCAGAGGCACAAGGGAACTCGGAAATGACCCATTGACATGATTAAAAGCAATTCACCCAAAAAGAAATATGATACAAGAACAGAACATGTAAAAGGTACTGAACATGCGAAACGAAAGTTAATACCTATGCCAAAAATACAAGAAAAGGGCAAACACTGCCGTCTGTACAAAAGGTTATCTGTAGACGTCGACAGGCAACATAACTAACGGCGTTTTACACATTTCGCGGTGTTGAAAGGAAATTCAAATTATTCGTCACATACTTGGACAATAAATTTCAGAGTCAATCTAATTTCTCATGTCTTAACGTTGGCCTAGCTAAATAAAATTTTCTGCAGTTTAGAATAATGCAGAAATAATGTCAACTAGAATTGTCCTATTGCATGAAATTTGTACACTACTATTAATAACAACTAACTATCTTTTACTATAATGATGATACTTTCTTAGAGTACTGCGGAAACGTTTTTCTTCTTCTCGTTCTTTCGTTTCGTTGTACAGCGGGATAATTTCACTATTGTCATCAAAGCGGCCAAACTTATCACGGTCGTTTGAGTTAAACATGTTCCTGGTTCCCCACATTCCTCTTTTGGAGTGATAGTAATGGTAAAACTTGGGCACACGTAATCTCTCCACCTCCATTTTGTAGAGAAGCACTCTGTAGAATTGAAGAAAAGTTAATCAACAACGGGCCAATAGCATAGCGATAATGATGTTCCCTACTGTAAACAATCAGTTTCTTTTGCTTCGTAAGGTTTTGTCTCACTCTTAGTAACGCCGAATTTATGTTATCTAAGTTCCAGCTGCGGAATAATAGGGAACTTAAGCAAACCACGACGGCAACGGCAACGGGAACGTCACCAAACAAAAGATTTAATGAGCAGAACAATAGCTGTGCACGTGCGTTATAAATCTTTGTACATTTCGTTACCGTTCTGTGCCAAACTACAACGTGAAATGACCAAGTTTTGCGTATTGTGGAGAACGTACGCCTCGACGGCAAATATTTTGGATTTCCTTATGTAACTGATCGTTGGCTTTGCACATTTAGTTTGAGCAGGTGTTTAGACAGATATGCGCTCTGAACGGGTTTAATTACTTACGAGATTCGAGAGTAAAATTTAAATTCACTTTTTACTAGGCGTCGTCCCTGGCGTCGCCGTCGTCGGTGCTTAAGTTCCCTATTATTGTAAATTAATTGAACGGCTTAATTGGAGACAATAAAACAATTTTTTTAAAAAATATTAGTGAACAGCAGAAACAGCTGAAAAAATATCGTGCAATCCTGGTCCTGTCAAAGAAAAAAAACATTCTTGCCCCATTTATAGCCCACCAAAAATACCATGCACAATTTAAAGGTGAGAAAAAAATTATGCCCAAGGAATTGCCCAATCCCCCATCCTCCCTTGCCCGTTAAAAAAATAAAGGCCGTCCTTTAACAGATTTTAGGTTCTAGAAGAAGGGTTTGTGAGGAACTCAAAGGATCTTACAATATGTCACTGAGCTACGAGTTTTACTCTTTTATAAGTAATTTAGACTTGCCATAAATCGGCTTTATTTCTCGAGCGACGAAGCCGCGAGGGCAACGGCGAAACCAAGAATTATTGGAAAGGACTTATAGAAAGTCTATATGTAATTGTGCTACTTACATAAGAAAGGCAGTCTATATTTTACTCGACGACAATATGTCCAGCAATAGCCCTGTGCTGAAAATCGACGTAACTTCATGTACGTTTTCATCTTACCTGTCCAATAGTTCCCAGTCCTCTCCTCCCCACGTGGTCCTGAATTCCTTGTAATTCATTCCACCGACTCGAGTGAAATCTGACTTATACATGGCGAACAGCCCGTAACCTTGAAGCTCCCAAAAACCTATGGCAGCAAAGACAAATTATAAGAAAAGGTGGAGTAAGTAGCTACCCTTGGTGCGTTTCATGCATTATCTGTTGAATATTACAAGAAAACAACATTACCAAACGGTAACGACGGCGAGAAACCACAATGAAGTCGAGCAACAATCGGCGCAAATGCCATCTTTCCTTGAACACAGTGCTGCAAAAACAAATATTAGTGTTAAGCCTGGGAATTCTGGTTAGTTACCCTTTCCACAAAATTTCCTTGAACTACTCCCACAGTTTCTAACCATTTTTTCAACCACAAATGGCGCGGTCATGGCAGCTTCACGAGGTCACTTTTCCTGATGTTGTTTAGCAAATCATGGCCTCAATCAATTTTCGTAGACGAAAAGAAACCGACAACCATAATAAATAACTCATAAGCATGTGTTACCTTTCTAATAATGTCGACGATGTTACTCGGAATTTGAAGATGAAGATCGCACATAAAAATAATGTCACGAGGATTCTAAAAAAAGAAAATCAAGTGTCAGGTCAACTGCCAAAATATGATAAACAATTTGGAGCAAGGTAAGTTCGAGTGCAGACACTTATGGGGTCCTTTTACACAATAAAACTTATCAGTTCCTGAAAGCAAAGACAGGAGCCCATTACTAGGAGCCTGCAACTCCCATAATAAGCCAATGCAACGGCATTTTTACAGACCAGTCTATTTTTAGATATTTTTTCCCGCGAAATAGGCCCTTTCCAGTCTACATGAGCACGGTTCGGTTAGCATAAAACTGTGACAATGCGGCCTCACGTGAACATGTCGACATCATGTCGACATTAGTCAGTGGTTATGATTGAAATTGGTCACTGAGGTTCCTGTCAGTGGGGATCTGAATTCAGGATAAATTCAAACTTAAAATCGATCGGCCTGTGAAAACGCAGTGACAGGAATATGGGATAGTAGTTGCAGGCTCCTAGTGATGGGCTCCTGGTAGAACTATTTTTGAGACTTTCCCGTGAGCATCGAACGTGTAAGGTTAATAAATTATATGGCTTTCTGCTTGTTTTGCAGGCTCCTGGTAAAGGCCGACAACACGGCTTGTTTAAGCAAACCAAGGGATAAGCCGTTACACAGCTTTTCCCTTATTAACAAAGCTATCAGATGAGACAAAGTGTAGCAGCTCGCTTAAGCTTGTATTTCTTTTCGTCGTAACAGTATAGCAGCTGTTAGTTATTGTAGTGGGGTTCTATGCATCGAAAACTTCTTGTATGAAGGGAACCTCCGTTCATATTGAGTATAATTATGTGAAAAAAAGGGTCTGTAATCGTAAGGTTCGAGATTTTACTACGGGCACGAAAAGTTTCCGGGACTTTCGAGAAATCCCCTGATTATGTTGTGAGTGAATTTTATCACTGAATAACGAGCTAAAGAATGCTATCCGAACTTTACACCTTGTTTCGCCTGTAAATACACCCACCTCCCATCACACAGAGCGACGAGTGGTGGCTATATTCGTACGCTATACCTATACCCGTCTTGTCACCACCACCTGCCCTCCCCCCCCCGAAAGTGGCTCCCAAGAAGGGTGTTTTATCACGCGCTCTTCACACACACAGTTACCAGTGTGATCACGTGATGTCACATAGCACCCCAAGATACGGTGGGACAATTTTTTTAAGCCACAAACCTTGACTAACGCTGCACCAGCATGAATGCCATATGCTCTCTGGAAAGCTCCTTTTAACTTCCTTACTTGATACCTGAACAGCATATAAAACAACTGCGTCAATTTACAAACAATTTGTTAAAAACCTTTATTGAATATCGTACCAATCAGCAATTCATTGTCGTATAATATCACAGCATTCAGGGAACACCCGATGAAGAGTGCAGTTTAGGCAGTCGAAAACCTGCGTTTAAAATACTTAAAGCCAGACAATGTTTCAAACAATTGCCTTCAAAAGAAATGTATATCTTTATAACTCCCTCGCTGTCCTGGACTGAAACGAATGCAGAGCTTGCAATTTATTATTCCACTATTCCATCATTGTGCCATATAAGGTCAAGAGAACACGCAAAATATGCCAGCGCATTACACTGCAGACTAGCATATCACTCTTTTTTCTAAACGAGGACGATAAAGAAAAAATGACCGGACAGGACAAACCAAATTTCGATTTCTTACAGCTTTTAAACTTGACTTACTACACGACGGACTTACAGCAGCAGCCGACTTCCTGAATTTTATTGGCTTTTTATTTTGTAGCGTAGATGAAGCTCACACTCGCCGTATGAAGAATGAGAAAGTTGCCGCATTCTGCACTCCGGATAAAAAAAAAATATAGGTGCTTGATGACAGATAAATTCAAGCGGAATAATAAACCTCTCGTATTCGATCTTTTGCTAGATAATACGCGCGGACATTTTACTCATTGCTTGCATTTTTACTACGCAGCTACGCAACTTATTATCTCGCAAAACATCGAATAAGGTGTAAATAATTTAAATAAACTCGTGATTTTCTGAGCCAATCAGGAGGTATACCAAACAAAGCGTCTCGCGCGCTATTTAAGGACGTTCGCGCCCAAAAACTTCCCACGTACAGATTTTTTTAAAACTTTGACGGCAGGTAGAAAATGATAAGATTAGATGAAAAACGTAAAAAAAATCGGGGGTCACCGAACTCGTTTTGAAGATAAGGCGCATCACAGATCATAGCATTTCTAGGATTTCCAGCCACTGAGGCGATTCTGGCCGGATTCATTACTATCGGCATATAATTAAGCTGAAGAATCATATCTAAGTTATGTGTGTTTAACATAGCATATATAGGCCTATTTGATATATCTTTGCTACATATGCCATTAAATCAGCTAGAATTAGCCTTAAAAAAGTACAACTTCTGAGTTGCGCACAC
Source organism: Platygyra sinensis (assembly GCA_019787425.1). Taxonomy (NCBI): domain Eukaryota; kingdom Metazoa; phylum Cnidaria; class Anthozoa; order Scleractinia; family Merulinidae; genus Platygyra; species Platygyra sinensis. Next base: position 43,475 of record JAHPZR010007969.1, on the reverse strand, counting down.
CTGTATCCATGTACCAATTCGACCCTATTTGAATAGTATATGAGAAATAATTAAAACTTCCCACGTACAGATTTTTTTTGTTTTTTAGTATAATGGAAAGAATCAGAAAAGGAAGTGATCTGCCGAAAAAAAAGTGGGGGTCACCGAGCATCCAACAAAAATATTCGCACACAAAGTTAACGCAAAGGTCATCAGCTCTAAGTTTTGTTGAGTTTTCAACTTGGTACGCGCGCTTGAAAATGACGTGGCGCGCGCGTGACCAATGAAAAGCGTGCGCACTAGATATGCGCAGTAGCAATGGGCGCGAACGTCCTTAAGTAGCTAAATCGCGATTGGTTTAGAATTGCACGTGATTTCAGGAATCCTATGTAAACTTAGGTTTTTGTACCCACAGATTAACAATGTTTCAGTGAGTCGCGGCGGCATTAGCGTGCAAAATGAATTTCATCAAGATTGTTCACCGTTTCAACTGGCTTCGTTTCAAAGCGGCTGACACATCAATATCCGTACTACTGAAGTCAACAATGATGATGTTTACATGAGGATCGCCTGTCTCAAGGGAGAGCTGGAAAATAAAACAAAAACCAGGTCACCTGATACCTGCTCTTGACAATACTTACATATGAAAAAAAATTCTGATATTAAACTGAGTTTACATTTAGGTATAAATTCAAGTTCCTCTTACCTCCACCATGTTGTCAATAAAATGCTGAACCCACTTTCCTTGGTTCTTGACTGCATAAAACAGAGACGAGAGAAATACAAACACTATATTAGCTCAATCAGAAGTTATCGATTCACAATTAAATTCCAGCGTTGTAAACGTCTGGCCTGAACGAATGAACTTGCAGCTACAGTTATCATAGTAAAAGTATTGTCAAATTATTAACAATGGATCTATTTAAGACTGGTGCAGGCGGAAGAGCTCAAAAACAAGCGAAAGAGGTCCCGAAGACAGCTAAATATAAGCATAACGACTTACGCAAGCGCAGAAAAAACGGAATTCTAGATACGTTTACTAGCTGATACTCGTCAAACTAAAACGCGTGGCTCTGGGGACGAGTATAGATGCCATCCTTCTCAGTTGTAAACAGAGTCCGCCATGCCGTTTGTGATGTTTTAGCGGAAGTGTAGGTCCGTTCTGCTTGTAATTATGGTTCTCATGATCAGCTGTCCTTACTTGCTAACGTTAATGCTTATGAGCATGAAAACAAGTCGTTAAGAATCCAAGACCTCGAGTGAATCAACAGGGTACATCAGGGCACGCGCGAAAAACTGGCTCAACAAGTTACTTAATGTATTTACTAACCTGGTATAATGATATGCACCGTGGCGTGTTGATTCAACACAAACGCTTTTGGTAAACAGAATTCCGTGCTGCCGATTTTCTGATATATATACTGTGACAAGCGAACAGATGTGTCTGCAAAAGGAAAAGCACACTATAGCGGCAAAAAAGACACTTTCGATTAACGAAAGGAAAAGTGTTATCTTTGTTTCACGGCATTCTTGATATTTCTGATCACAACACAACGGAAGATTCATACGATAATGAACTGCGGAAAACGTCTCGTACAAAATTGACGTTTCAAACGATCAGTGTAAAGATGTGTAAAGGTTATTTTGTACGCGAGGCGCGTTTTCACCACAAAATGGAAGTTGGTTGAAAGAACTGAAATTTTCTCGCCGTGTAGCCGAACCATTCTAACAATGAAGGTCACAAAAGGCAATTTTATATTATTTCGTCGAGGCCATGGGTAAATAAAGGTCTACCGAAAATCGCTGAATGGTGAAAGAGGGTCCAAAGAACGAAGAAAGATTATACTTAGGAAATCCTGTTTAGGACGTATTACTTGGAACTACGCTGACCAAGAAAAGTTGATCGCTGATTTTCCAGTTATCGATATTTCTTATTTTTTCAGGGTATTTCTTTTCATAAGTTACACGGTGCAAATAATTTAAAATTAATTTCAATGTGTATAATAACCACTTACTTCTTCCCTCAACATTCAGCTCCTGAAAAGAAAGAAAATGTCATTGTGAGTCCACAACAGCTGAAGACAGTTCAACAATGGTTTCCAAATTACGCTTGATAATATCACATTGACTTACCAGTTCAATAAGATATCTGTCGCCCTTCAAAACATCGTGATTTTCTTCCACATTCACGATATCTTTCAAGGAGTACTTACTGAAAAGTTACAAAAAAAGTTACAAGAAGCGAGTTAGTGAGTTAGGAAAAAGAAAGACAGTGCTGTGAACTCGAGCCAAAAATGTCATTATTGTGCTTGCATAGTCTAGTGAGCCCATCAGAGTACCAGTTATAACGTGTAAGGGTTTTTTCAAAAATAATGCAGAAAGTAAATAAAAAGGTCAATAACTGAGGGTTGTTAACCGATAGGTCAATCTGCAAATTAAACAATCCAGTTTTGAACATTTTTTGCTACGCAAACGTTTTTGTCACACATGAGCATGACGCTTTCAGATTGCTATAGTACTTATTAGGATTCTTACCTATTGCTAGCTTTCTTCAGCGCGCGCATATATCGATTCACGACACTTTTCGCCACCTGTGAATTAAAAACAAAACATTCTCACCAACAGGAAAACACATCTTTGCTCCAAGTTAATTGTTTTGACTGTTTTGCACCGTTTTGATGTGATTCTCATTTATCTCAGTGAGACAACTGTTTGTTGATACTTCTAAGCAAAAGGCAACGATCCTCTCTCTCTCTCTCTTAAACGGCGACCCCAGGAAAACGCGCAATTGCGCAATGCGCAAAACCCAGTATTCGAGAGTCCCAATAGCGAAATAAATTTTAATTCCATTAAAAATGTGAAAGTAAAGATGCATAGTCAGAATACTTACGTCGGTACTTAACAGCAGATTTCCATCGCTGGCGCACTTAGTGCTGTTCTGATGAAAAATCCAGCCATTGTAGTCTGGGACCCGCACTATGTTGGGTATCTTCATTTTGACTCCAAATCTCCTGTACACAGCTTCAGCCAGCGAGCGCGAATTGATACGATGGTTGTACATTTGCACGGCATAGATCATCTTGCGAACGAACTCCCTTGCCGCGTTCATCCTCGTCATTTGATCGTCTTGCTTATCAATGGGGTAAAACTGGATGCGTCCTCTAAGTTGCGGTGAGTTGCTGTAGTTCGAGTTCCGTCCTCTCTCTGGGCGCTCATTGAACAAACCATATCCTAGAGAATTAGAACGCCTGCTCGGCTCAAGGTTATCTTCGCTTCTGCTTACTGCAGGGGTATTGTGAGACGACCCCGTTGGATTGACCCCATTTGATGCGATACCACGACTGGGCGCTCGTACCACTGTGCCATTAGTATCGATGGCCAACAGTTTACGTCGAGGTCCGATAGAACTATCTTCTCGATTTGACTGGATTGTCGTCAAATCACGTGATGCTTGATCACGTGATCTACCAGGCGCAGCTGGTTCGATGTCACGTGCATCGTTCTGTTTTGATACCACTGGTGAAGCTTGTGGAGGCCTGCTTTTCCTGTTTCTATCTGTCCCTTTCCCGTCCTTACTTTTCTTAGAGGACACTTCTTCCTTTGAAGAGCTTCTTTTCGCCCTTTTATTAGAAGCTGTGATCGTCTTTTTCCGCTTCGCTTTTTTCTTCATTTCAAACATTTTTTCTTGGTTATGGTCTTGTGAAGAATGCGCCTTCTCGGTAGAATGAGCTTCCTTTGATGACTGAGTGGAATCTTCAACTTCTTGACTCAATTTCTTAATATCCCTCAAGTCCATTTGCGTTTCAAGCAACTGTTCTTCCGCTTCCTCTCTTTCCTCCGCACTTTTCGCGAACGACAACGGTAAAAACGCTTTACCGTCACGAAATACAGCGATGCCTCCATTTTCGTACAGACTTTGATTCGACTTCACTTTCGGTGGAAGTGAGCCAACTTGGTTGCCATGCGAGTCCTTGATCCTTCGTCGCACGCATTTGTCGTATTGTTTCATGTGCGACAGAGCAGAAAAATCATCAGGATAAAGCGCAGTATCGTGAATTAGCTGCACGCCATCATAGCGCCTCAACTTGAAGTCCACTAAATAACTAGGACTGTACGGGCAACTGGGGAATATCTTCTCGATGTCACGCTCGTCCACGAGCTTCGCCATGTGCGCCTTGTCACGCAAGTCGTCCGATCCAAACTTGGAAAAATTTGGATCAAGTGTAACGCTCGAAGTTCTATAATGAGAATGACTTGGAAGGTCCTGTGGTATAAATTCAGCATACTCAGTTACATCTTTTGGGGCTTTGACGTCGTCGATAACTGTCGAGATTGAGGAGCCAGACAAGTGTCTGAAGTGATTCAAACCTGGAATTTTCCATCCGACCAAGATATGATCTTGTAGGTTTGCCTGTTTATGCAACGCTTCAACGAAGTATTTTTGCCCTTTATGAAGGAAAACGGGACGGGAAAGCTGAGTTTTGTACTTTGTAAACTGCCCGATATTAGTATTAAAAGAGCCACTGAGAAGAGTGCGATTTCCAACCCAGGCAATGAGTCTGACTTTTGAAGGATTCTCATCTGAGCTTAACCAGAGCTCAGAACTGTCATCTGAAGAGATAGCGAACGTGTATTTCCCTGAAGAATGAAAAATAAAAATGAGTGATTACTCTAAATATGGAGGCCATTTATATCAAATTTGATCACGGAGTAAACACCATGCAAGTCGGCGACCGATAGAATGTTTTGGCCCGAAAAATGATAAAGAGAAAAATTATAGCGCGATACGGGATTTTAACACAAGGAAGTTTTACCAGTAAAAACTTATCGTTCGCAATCTGCAGTGTTTTACATATAGTGGACGTCAGTCGTTTTTCGCCTACACGATATGAGCCGATTCGCCTACACTTAATGTCGCTTTGCATGCATTTAACTCGAAAATATTTTGCGAAGATAGATGAACATCACTGCCTACGGGAAGCAGAAGTTGTATTTAGCTCTTATTAACCGAGCAGGAGGTCTGTATGGGAGAATCCTAACCGGTCCTGACCGAGGTCGTGAGAAAAGACCGAACGCAGTGAGGTCTGTACACACGGCGAGGTCAAAATTCTCTCTTACAGACCGACTAAGCTTGGTTGATACGGTTTGTTTATTATATGGCAAACAAGAAAAACTTAATGCGTTTAATGAAACTGGTTTATACTAGCTAACATTTCGAGCTGCTTAATTCTTCCGTGGCACTGCTCCATGTTTCCCGCCCTAAACTTCATGTTGCATAAAATGGCAATGTAGTGATTCATTTTCTAAGTACATGTATATTGAAACCGTATTGTATCCTCTCTGCACCGAAACATCGAAAAAGACTGGTTTATGAAAGCCACTCTGTGAGTCGCTCCTGTCTACGAACCAATGGGATCATGGGAATGATTTGGTTTCGGGAGCAGAAGCAGTTTCGCAATTCTCTTCTTTAGAAAGTATAAATGTTTTTTTTCTTACGTCAGGTAAGGTTCCTGGTTTAACATACCGACAATTTTTTCTTTGACTTTTCGAAAGTGGATTGCATGTATTTTTTCTTGATCTTCCGTCTAGGCAGTGAACACAGACGGATTTCCGGCTTTTGTTTCACGCCACCGAAAAATACGAAAACTATTTTTCGTTGGCGTGAAACAAAATCCGAAAAGCCGTCTGTTTTCGCGGGCAAGATCAATCAGTAAAAAAAACAACAAGATCTACCAAGGCGGTAGCTAAAAGAATGAACCTGTTGTCTTTAAACTTTCCATTACCAAAAATGGTGCCTTAGCTTATTGCTGTACGCACGGAACTTACTAACACGTTTTCCACCATTTTACGCCTTTTATAACTCGGCAAGTTCTTCTTAAGCAAGTTTAATGCTAGACTCATTCGCAGCCGTTTTTTTTTAGGATGTCACGCAACGCAACTTTCTCTGGGGGAGCGTTGCGTGACATCCCAAAAAAACGGCTGCGAAGGAGAGCAGTTTAATACCTGAGACAGGGGGAAGAATGTAGCCGAATATTCTCTGTCCATAGTCATTTTCCATATGACGAAGGAAGAATTTCTTTATGGTCAGGCGAACATCCGGGTACAGAGGGAAGAATCTGTTTCTTCGCAAGTCATGAATTGTGCTTCCACACCAGGCCTGCCATATGTGAACGTTCAGAGCTCCAAGCATCTAGAGAAATATGGAATCAAGAATTTAATAGAGGTAGATAGATATATGGGGATATACGAAACCGTACGTTGACAGCTAAGTGAATACTGATTTACATTGAAATGATTCTTTCTTACAAACTCGAGTCCACCACTTATTGTTATTCCAAACACAACAATTCTGAGCTACATTGTACTTGGACTTGGGTAACAAAAGAAGTAAAACACAAATGACAAACTGACACTCTCGGGCACCTCAATCAGCGCCAAGTCAAAGTGACCTCAACTTCTTCTCTCAACCCTCCCCACACACTTTTTGTAGTCCCTCCCCCATTCTACTCTAGAATTAGATTTACATGAATGTGAGCCCTAAAAAATAGAATACTCACCTCTCTTGTCCATGGAAATGTTTTCCTGGTAAGGTTGTTTTGAATGTGGTGATCATGAAGGGTGTGTGATTGTTTCTCATGTACTACTGCAGTAGGTCTTGCTGATCCTTTTTTCTTGTCATTGACTGCAGCTGCAGTTGGCAAGGTGGTCAGTTCTTGAACTGTTGCATTGCCATGGGTCGTTGTACTGGAAGTAGTCATGTTTAATGATTGGCTTTCATTTGGCGTTAACTGTTTCAGTTTTCTCTTGTCTACATGGTCCATCTTTTCTCTAACTGCAGTCTCTTTCCGTTTGTCTTCAAACAAGAATTAAAGGGTGACAAGAAGAGAAAACTGTAAAACATCGAGTAATATCTCATGTTGATCTAAACTTGCACAGATGGGAAAGGGGAAGAGGAAAAAATTTGCTCCCTATTGCTTGAACAATGCGGGATGACTGAATGTGATCATTGTTCACACAACAGAGAAGCCATGCATGCCTATTTGTACAAAACCTATAGCCAGGCCTGGGGGGGGGGGGTACTTAACAAAGTTTAATGCGGGGAGGCTCAGCCCCAAGGTCCAACCCCTTACCCCTTCATATACCATTTTGGCAGAAAAGGTACCCCTTTTATATAACTTTCATTGAAAAAAGGTACCCCTTTCACATGCCTACTTTAGGAAGTCTTGTTCTCATTTTCATGCAGTGCTTAATAAATAAACTGATACAGCCATAAGGGGGGGGGGGGAGGGTCTATTCGAAATATTATAATTAAAGGCTCTTTGAAATACCTAAATGACCGATTTCCCTACCCATTTATATACCTCAACTTGTGAAATCCTTACCCTTTCCTAAACCTGAAGCTTGAAAAAGGTACCCTTTTGGGTGGAGCCTCTCTGTATAGGCCATTATAGGGAGTAACCCCCTCCCCCGGGTAGCCAGGTATGTCCTAGTTGAAAATTCTCATTTAGCATATATACACAAAATTACAGCAACAAGTACATAACCTGTTACTCAATTGAGTGGGCTCGAAAAAGAAACACTTACCATGAAAATTGTTTTTCTTCTCGACTTGATGCCTGGCCTTTTCATTAAATGCTGTTTTCCAGTCATCTTCTCTGTATTTACCTTCATCGTTGTTTCCCTGTATATCCTGGCAAAATAAATACAATCTCTCCATCAAGCAGTCTAGGTTTGAGCCATGGCTGGGGTTATTATGTCCTGGGGGATACTCCCAAGAAAATTGGGTGGGGGTGTGTGGCCTGCTTGCCAAAACCCTTACCCTATTCATGACCAAAAATTTGATATCCCATTAAGCGTTTTCTTTAAGTTTTTAAGTAGCCGGAGTTTTGTGAAAAGTAGAAGGTTGTGGGACCTGATAAACATCATCTCCTTGACATATCTTGACTAGTGAAGCAATAAAAGTAGCCAGCGAAACCTGGCAGAGAAGCCGGTGAACTTTGCCGGCTGCCAGCTCTTATATAGAACCCTGCCATTGATAACCTGACCCTTGCATCAAAACCCTGTTTCAGACCTGCATTATAATTAGTTCCCTAGGTCAGACTAATGCGCGATTCCAGAAAATATCCATACCTATACTACAGATGGCTTTTAAGATTTCCGAAGGGGAGGGGGGTTCATGATTATGGAATTCTGAGGGCATGGGGGATATTTACGATTGGAAATCCTAAGGTGTGGGGGGATTTCACAGGTGGGATTTCTGGAGTAGAAAGTGTAGAGTGAGTTCCTTGAAAACACTATTGTTGTGGAATTTTGTAGTTTGTAAATAAACCATGAATGTATGACCGCGGAAGCAGAAGACAAGCATCAATAGATCAGATACACATTTATGCTCATAACTTATAGCAGTGAACATTAAAATGTGGGTTTCACATTTGCAAGTACCGTGATGAATTTCTTGTCACATCAATAAAATCTGAAAATGTATCTTATCGCTTGCAAATTTCTTGTTACTTCCGTCCGATGAACAGTAAAAAACTTGCACTAGTCCCTCACTTCCAAGGAACGCCTGCCAGAAATTTTAAGCATTTGAGTATTTCATGGAGCATATAGGTTGAGAACACTTTTCGTGCACACTACATGACATATAAATGGACGCAACGAGGAAAGATTGAAGGCTTGATGGTATTTGCCCGCCGAAAGATTTTAACAGTCTGAATTTGAGCTATTTTGCTTTGTAAATGTCAACACAACACAAGAAAACAAAGAGGAGTAAGATTTCCGTAAGTGGTGTTTATTTTTATAGCCAAATTCAGACTCGAAAAGGAGTTTGCACAGCCTGACCACTAGCGGTAGGTTTTTCTTGTCGCTGAAGAGTAAAGCTTGTGGCCTGGCACTGCTAGATCACAGCCTTGAGGAGGCATAAATTCATGTTCGTTTGTTCATAGAGCCATTGCTGAGTTGACAATGTACTTCCAAAAATACCAGAATTTCTGAAGAGAAGGGGGGCTTCATGATCATGAATAATGCATTTTGGAATTTCAAAAGGGGTTACAACATGGAAGCCGTCCGTGGTTGGGTATGGACATTTTCTGGAATTGCCCAACATTAAATTACCATTAAACATAACTTGTGAGGAGCTTTTGTTGGTTTTCTTTTCGATAATAATGAAAAATTGGCTTCTTCTTAAATACATACCAATATGAAGATATTACATCTAGAATACAAAAACCATACCCTATTTATGACCATACCATGAGACCCTAAAACAAAACTTAATAGACCTTTTTCGCTTGTACATTTTGTTTTCCCAATACAGATCATGTGATGATACTCAGGAGATTTGAGCCTTTGTCTTGTTCATTAAAAAGAGTACATGCAGACATATTCATGCTTGCATGTACCCTTATTAATGAACAAAACAAAGGCTCAAATCTCCTGAGTATCATCACATGATCTGTATTGGGAAAACAAAATGTACAAGCGAAAAAGGTCTATTAAGTTTTGTTTTAGGGTCTCATGGTATGTCTCTCCACACAGGCGGCACAGGACTTAACATCAAAGGGTTACCCTCCAAAAGACTGCATATAGATCCTATCCTAGGGATAGTGTAGTGTGGGATATGCTACAATGGTAACCTGTACTTCAGCCTGCTGCAGACTTTGCTAGAAAAGACACGCGTGGGGTGGATGCAGTGAAAACTTTCCAGGTCCTAATAGCAACTACATTTTGTTTTTTGAAATCAACAAAATAGGGGACCTGGGTCCCTGGGCAGGTCTCCTAGATCTTTAACCAGTGGGAAATTTTCCATATTCTGCTTTGTTCTGCAGCAAACTTTGAATATTGTTATGCTGAATAAATATTAAATATTATCATTGTCATTACAGGTACTAGCTGTACACTTAAACACCTTAAAAGGTACAATCTGATGTAAGAAACTCTACAAGGTCGAGAGAGATGATTCATTGCTGTCTGCTGTCCATAAAGGAAAACCTTGTAATTGGCAAAGAGTCAGGTTAATTGACAAACTGAGTTATGCAAATTATGCTAAAATCAGAGTCCTGTTGTTAAATATTTTGCTTCAATGACAATATATGTTAGATGTTAAAACACTACAGGACAAAAATATAGTTAAAAGCTTTCTATTAAGTGCATGTAAATTAACTACATTTTCACTTCCTGAAGTGCATGAAAAAATACTGGTTAGCAGAAAGGGTTTTTCAGTTCAAAAATAAGTAATTTCCTAAACAAAAAAAATTAGCCAATAGCCAACAATTAAAATGCTTGAAACAAAATAATAAAATATTTTCAAACAAGAGTTATTCTTATCAGATATATGTGACCAGCCTGTTATTCTGTGAGAACCAATCTATGAATACTTTTTCTAGACACCATCCATATCCAATTATGAAAAATGATTTCCACCTATGCCAGTCATTCAGACAACCTGATAAAAACCTTATCAGATTATGGGTAAAATGTGACATTTCAACAAAAATGTCCGGGCAATTTAAGTAAAAGAAAAATGATTTTAAAAAACTATTTTGCTTTTTGCAATAGTGACCAACTGTAATGAATTTTTAATTACATCTGTCTTAATCTGCAAATAGTTTTATTTACCTAAGCTTAAAAAGTATTTAAAACAAAACAATTCTACGGACAAGTAGTTTAATTTTCCACCAAAATAAGCAAGGGGAGAAAGTGCAATCAGTCTAACTAATGGAACAAAATAATTTAGCGATAAAGAAAATGCAGTATTGATACCTCAATAGAGACTTTCAAGAGCAAATATGCTAAACTACGGTACATTTGTATATTGGTACGGATTAATTAATATAAAAAACCGCATGAAGATATACAAATATTTGATATAATGATAGATCATGCACGAATAAAAAAGGAGAGTTTTTGTAAAGAAAGTTCTTTGTTTTTTTCCTTATTGCAAATGCATCCAATTAGTTTTCGCCAACGCGTGAGCATAGCGTGACAGCTTAAACCTCTTACTCAAATATGAAATTGAAATAAAACAAACATTAGTCGAGATGTCCAACGAAAAAGAGAGCGAAAAGAGAATATAATTGTGTTTACGACGCCATAGAGCGTGACTCAAAACAAGATAAACAGCTTGCCATATCTGGAACTCCACTTTGTCAATCATAAGAAATCTTTGTGTAATTAAGGGAAGGAAATACTGGTTGTCACTGGGAGCAAAAACTTCGAACATTCCTCTACTTGCGGCAACTGAAAGTGCTTTCTTTCCGGTTGTCGGAATGAAAGTAATTTCTACATCTTTCTCTAAAAACACCAAGATATTTTCGTCACGTTCATGAAAATTTTCTTGAAGAGGTTTACAAATATATATATATATATATTCAAATCGATTCCTTGGCGAGACAACTAGATGTCCGCAGACTCCGAGTAAAAGCGTTGAACGCCCCGTATTAGACAGTAATAGAGCATATGACATGAATCAACAAACGTGGTTTCAAAATGACACTTCATTGTCTTAAGAAGACATCGTTTACTAGACATTATTTGAGCAATTATGAGCGGGAAGTGAACTAATATCACGGTCAAGTCTTGCTTATTATTTAAGGTACACACATTAAAACCGGACGAGTTCTCTTGACAAGAACTTGAGTACCACAATAGTTCCTTGTTTACCTTTAATATTTCATTCACGTCAAATTCTCGCTCGGGGTCGGTGACACCTCGATACTCCACATCTAAGGACGTCTTCCCTTAAAAATACAAGAAAGAGAAGAAAATACGAAAAGAACATCTCACTTCCTATTGTTTTATTTAAGCGAAAGAACTTTTAAATTACGATATGCGGGCGGAATATCATTCAAATAAACAACGTAAGTGATGAACCTACAAAATTTAGTCACGCGTAAAATTTTAACGTTTTAAATTGATTATCCATACCTCTTTTGAAGGGACTGAACTTCTCCGAGTCTGATATATCGTTCCACTGAAGAAACAATAGTAATGTAGCGAGCAAAACAGCTAGAATCGAAAACTGAATCAAGCGCTTGACTCTTCGAATCGCCACCATGCTGTCAGGATCGCCAACGTGTTCATCCCATGCTTAGTGTGGAGGAATGTTTAAACCATTGTTGTCCGGTAAAGAGTTCATTTATCCGCGAAGTAATAATTGTTGGTTGGGAACCATTTCAACGCAGTAAATTTCTACTTATCCCTGACGATAGCGATTCAATTATCCGGCTCAGTTTATGATGTCACGTTACTTAGAAGCTTTTAGAAGTTCTCGGCAGTTTTTCATCCGGGACTTGGAAACGGAAGTGAACTTATTCATTTATACCGGAAAGTAATGGTAGAATAGAAACATTGTGCAACACAATTTGCTTTGGCAGGTCGCGCTCAAGCGGGCGCTCAAGTGTATTTGCATTTGTAATTACAATTTTTTCGAACAGATCTAAGCTGTAGACGAATGAAATATCTCTACTTCCTAGTTTTGTCTGTTTTGCACTTGTAGTGGTTTGAGGCTTTTAACCGCTGAAAACTTATCTTGACCAGAAGATTTTTAGAAATGCTTGGTGTATAAATTCTGTCTGTCTTGCGGTTCTATATTCATATCTTGTCCCCCGGGGGAAAAAAGTCACAGTTATATTTTTGTAGCTTCGTGGTGTCAGACACAGTAAAATTCCTTGGTTTATTCAATTTTGCAGAATCGTTGTCTTCGTTCATCAAGTTTACCAAGAAAATCTGAACGGAGCGCCTGTAAGACCCTCCAGCTCATGGAGTCCTCATGCAGAGATAGCAGTGGGAAACCAACGGATCCTGACCAATCTCTCCGTAATTAATCAAGTGGTCAAAACTCTCCCAATTTACCGATGGATTAAAAACAGTGACAGTCAGTGGGTCTATACTATGGTCTTCGACCAAATATTACTCGCAAACCATCAGATTAAAAAAAGGTCGAGTATCGCGTTGTTGCGAGTGTCACTCGGCCAGTGGAAAAATCGGAACGAGAGAAAATTATTCTTACTCGTGTGGGACGATTTGCCCGTTAATTTCCTAGCAGAGACATCGTGAAAATTAGAATTTCCCGTTGTTATTAAAAATTGTAAATATACCTGTTTCAGTCTAGAATAACATACGTTTTGACGTTTGTCGGGGCCTTTTTTGGGACTACTTTTGCCTGAATTTGAAATTCCATGATTTCAGCTGCTGAATTTTCTGTACTGTTAAAATATTTCGTTTCGCCTTACACGTGAATCTGATCATATAACTACGGTGTATAATTTAATATTGACATCTTTATTCATGTTAAATGTATTTCGTTTAGGCAACAAACATAACTTCAGTTTTTTCGTCTAAAAGAGATTTCAGCTTTCGCACTTTCTAAGAATCACGTTCGTTGTGACGCATGGTTTACTTTCAGCTGCGGAGTATCCACACTTCAAGACCGAAGTTTACCCGTGTAATCATTAAACTTCTTAGAAGTCCTGTGGACATTAGCGATCTCAAAACATACTATGAAAAAGTTGACATTTCATTGTATCTCCTTTTTCTTTAATCTCTGATAATTTCACAGCGCTATATTTCCGCAGTCAAAATAACACAAATATATATTTCGCGAGTAAATTTAGCTAGCCAAGTTGTCTACTTTTTTCCCCTTGGCCTTATTAGCTGAAAAGGCCTTATAAAAGTTGAATAACATTATTTACTTTCGGAGTCAATAGATAATTTTCACAATGGCAATAACGGATATGAAAACGAGTTTGATGTTTTACTCAGCTGTTCCGCTGAACTGACCAGTTGTAATCAGTTCAGAGCGTTGGTAGAATTGGGAAAGACTGAGTTGAAAGACATTTACTAACTTGTAAACCCGCTGTAAATTAAAGAGGTTCAACGACTTCCCAGTTTATTCCGATGTACTCTATCTCAAAATCTGCTTCGTGAAAGAATAATATCAGCGCGGTAGCAGGTTAATAAGCGGGTTAAGTTTCATTCATTCGTGGAGGGACAGAAAAAAACCCGCAATCAATCTGGAATAGAATATTTCACAGCTCATTTTGATGGTGGACGCTAACCAATTAAACTTTTGGAAAAATGAGCGCCATGTTTCAAAAGAAAACATGTTTTGTTCAATTTTTTCTCGTTAAAGTATGGACATCACTTTAAAGCACACTAACACCAGTCCTGTTTTGTTTAAAACGTGGTTTCGTTAAAGCCACGCTTTCTAAAAATAACAAACCACTTTAACCATAAACACTTCCACATTACATCAATTATTAAAGTCAATATGATGCACGTTGAATGCGGGCAATTAACTTGTTTCTTGGGTTTCCACTTTTAAAAGCTATACTTGCAACTTTAATCTCCTGCAACTGAGACTGACACACGAGGGATTAATTAAACCGACCTCAATTCCAGTACGCAGTGGAAATACATAACGAGGGGAACAACTTGGGGACACGATGGCCGAGTTTGTGAAAAATATTGACAAATTGAGTTCAGTTCTTAACACGTGTTGTACCGGTTTTGCATACAATTTACCAAAAAACACTTTCATAGCTCTGATATAAACCTTATCACGGTTTTGGAAGCACTCTTAACGGGTACGCAACAGCGACAGAAATTAGAAAATTTGTATGGAATACTGGATGGCAAGTAACTAGAATTGAATTGTGAAAAAATTGAATGGAAAAGACACCAGGACAAAGGATTGCACTGACCAAATTTGAGAGATCCATCTGTTCTAGAGAGCGTCTAGCAGAGTTTTCTATTTTCCATTCATTTGGGTTTTTTTTTCGTGAAATTGTAGGCAGCTTACAAGTTCGCGCCACTTCGCGGGAAAAAAAAGCAGAGAAATGTATGGAAAACTAAAGAGCGACTGGACAGAACTTTCACTGAAAAACTGAAGTTTCAGAGATCAAATGCTAACTCGAGTTCTGACTGCCAAGCAGTTTGCTTCCGGGAGCGCAAAAAGCGAAGAATCTAGAACACGGCGTGTTAAGATGCCCGTATAACAAATATTCCCGAGAACGAAGGCAAAATATTACAGTATTACAGCACAAATCGAAAGCGGTGCTTTTCTTACAAAAATAAATCCTTATAGGTTCGACATTAAATCTCTTCGCACTGTGAAAATGACACAAAAGCTAACAATGTATATAAAAAAATTCCCGGAAACAAGGCGAGCACCCATACGCCATGTTTTAACGTGTTATCTCTTGCACCCGTCTGTATTGACCAACGTGTTTCGCTCAAAATGAAAAAAAAGTAACACATTTGCAAAATATTTCAAGGAATGGCACAATTTCATTAATTTAGCTGCCAAGGCAGCCTTACAAAGGAAAATGGGCCTATGAAATTTAAATTTAATCAAGAGAAAGGAAGATAAGAGAATGCAATGGTAAACAAATCAGCTTAAATTTTATTAAGGAAATAGAACAGGTGCAAAGCTCTTTTTTCTAAGAATTAACTTCTCAGAAACATCTTTTGTGTTTTGCTTTTTGCAGGTAGATTCGCCTACTTAGTTGTGCTATCAATCTTTAAGAAATCCTCAGGATATATAGTTCAGCTGTAAAGCTCCGCACATCATGACATGCCGCATCTAATGTCTTTCCTCGGAATGCTTTACATTAGGCTGTGAAACTTACACTTTGAGAAAAATGCACACAACAGGCTGCATGTTATTTTAATTAAATCCTGTTTTCACTCGTATCGTTTTTCGTTCTCAATTTATACACTAGTGAAAATATTTACGCACCCACTGTTTCGACCTTAAACGTTTTTTTTCGCGAACAAAGCTTAGAGAGGGTGATATTATTTTTGAAAAAGTAAATAGAACTTCCTTCATTATTGATCTTGGTTGGATCACAGTTAACTTCGGTTTTTTGTGTCAATTCGTGTCTTCCTCCCCTCCCTTCCCAAGAATACGTCACCCTTGAATTCGACTCCACCACACACGCAGTCTCTTAACCTAGCGGGGTTTACGTAAGAGTTGATTTGCTTTAGTTCACTAAC
>JAHPZR010007969.1:0-22500 GCA_019787425.1 Platygyra sinensis | reverse complement strand
AAGTCTTCAAACGACATTATCATTACATGTAACAGCACCGCATGTCTATAAACTTACCGTTGTTAGTCTGTTGACAACCTCCATGGAATGCAGTGACATTTCCATGTTTACTAAGACTGAAAAATACCTGCCAGATAACAAAAAAATACATCGCTGGTGAACAGCTTCAAGAGGTACGAGTCGAGCAGGGCTCAAACCTACTTTGTAACTGAGTTCTCAGTTTGGACATATATTTTAAATGACGCATAATGTGTGAAGAACGCTCCACTGAGATATGTCCATGATTGAACGCTAATGAGTTCCAATTTCCTTATGGTACAGATGGTAAGCATCACAAAGTGTCCTCATTGGTAAAAAGTCACCAAAAGGTACAGTTCTGTCAGATATGAATATGAAAATGTAAAATTACCCTGCCAAATATGATGTACTAATTAAACAATACTTGCGTTCAATCCTGGACATAAGTGTCAGACTCGGAAGGAAAACTCTCAAAACTTATTTCTCTTTCCCTGATTGTTCAAAAGGTGGACAACACTATCCACAGGACAAATCACTATCCAGTGGATAGCGTTATCCAGCCTCGAACAACTGGGGCCTGGCCTTAAATATGTATTTTCTACCTTTTTATCAGATAACTACTCGGTGATAATTAGCCAAGTAGCTTGAGGAAGTTTTAGCAGTTTGTGGCCAGTTGGCTATTATAAAAAAATTAGATTTCAGCCAACTGCTTTGTACACATTATTTTGTATTCTTCATGAGTAACTTTATAGTCAAGACTTTCTTCAACAAAGACAATGTGCAATATTCACCTAACTTGTTCGCTTGAATTTGTCGCGCCTTACTTTGAGAGAAGTTTGAATCTGATCAATACTCACTCTGTTATCTGATTCGACTGCATCAACTTCAGCAAGACTTCAATCGCAAGTAACGGATTATTCTCCACAAGATCAGGGAGCTGAAAAGGAAAACAAAAATACCGTGTATATACCAGTGCATCTAATGCTTCATTTGAGTATGGGGTTTAGTACGTGCGCGTTATGTGTGAGGTCCAACAAGACTTGAAAAGGATGCTGGAAATATTTTAAGGTTGAGTTGCATTTCCTTCTGTATTTTTGCTCAATTCATGTACATGTAGGTAGACAGTCGTAAAAAAGGCTTCGAGACAATCCGAAGGGAAATAAAATAGACTTTCAACTCTACATGAACATGTGGGTACCAATTTATTCTCCGCGTCTTCTTCTTTTTTTTTTTTTTATTTAAACATATTTTCTATTGTTTGCCCCAAAAGCGCCTAGGCTTATCAAGGGGGCTTACAATAATACAATAATCAGGCTAAAAAATACAGACAGACACAAACAGCACACAAAGACTAAGTTACAACAAATAAATTTACATAATTACAAATGTATTAATTAAACAGTTAAACAGTGGCCATCGAAAAGCGATTAGTATTGATTATAAAAGTCTGGACTTCGCGAAATAGTGCACAGTTGATATCATAATTTGCAGATTTAACGCCGTACAAAAGAAAATTAAGTTTTTTAGCATCGCTGCTGGATGACTTTCTCAGTTGGTGCTTTAGCTATAGTCTCGTCGGCAGAAATACCTGCCCTTCATTTATGGGCAGTTTAAGGCCAGGCTTTTTTGTTGTTCTACTAAAAAAACCAATAGCAAAGCAATTGGAGGCTCTGAGTACAATCCTGGTCACTAATGTTGGGACAGGCAGTCTCTCTTAAGACCAAGCCCACGAAAGCCCGCCGCCGCTATAATTCATATTTTTCTAAAACGTCAAGGACGTAGTTAAAATCGTGGGTTTTACCGCGCAATAGGGGAGGTGTCCCAACAACTTATGGCCAGGAATGTGGGTATGACCCACCTCATCCTGCCCCAAATATGGATGAGATACACTGCGTTCGTAAGAGTCAGTTCCACGTGATACAATACCTTGTTTGGAGTAGGCCCACGTGATTCTTACCTCGTATTATATCGCCACAGTTTTGAAACTGAATCGGAATGCACCGTCTCAACGTTATTCTGACGTTTTCTGGTCAAAACCTTCTACTGTTAGCATGCTTTAAATTTCATACACACTACCTTGTTAGGAGTGAGTCCCACATGATATACAAGCTTTGGATCTTTTTCAAGTTCACTCAAAACTTGCTACAAAGAAAAGACAAACAACTACAATTATTCCGTGATGCGCTTCATTAAATTTGTTGTTGTACCCTTATTAAAACGGTTTTCAATTGAGTGTCGCATGTAATCAGTTATTTTGGTTTTGGTTTTACTACGGTTTGAGATCGGCTGAGTAGTGAAATTAGCAATGTATTGGTTTGGTTTTGGATTTACGACACTCAAATACCCCAGTTTCGAATTCCCGGCTGCACTGGGGCCAGTTGCGTAAAACCCACCAAAGTGGGGCTAATGCGGGGAAGAAATGAGTCGACGAGAGCTGTTGCAAAAAATAGCACCTTTTTGCTTTTAACTGCACAAATAGCACCCAGAAAAAGAAATATGTTTGAAAAATATCTGGAATTTGCAAATGTTAGATTTTTTTCTATTCCCTCAGGACAACGCAAATAAGTATTATGCTGTGGGAATCTCAGAACGAGAGTGGCGTATGCGATGATAGATTGCAGCCTGTCGCCTGGACAGTTTAAATGTTATGAGGTACACCGGAATAGGTTCAGTTCATTTTGAAGGAGCTCCTGACCTGACTAAATTGAAACCTGTTCCCTCAATATTTTACATTCCCACAATATCTTCAGCGAAAACCTCCCAAAAAATCGACGCGCGAAAGCAGCGCAAGGAAGTCAAGGAAACACAACACAGACGTCGAAGAACAAGGAGGTGTTCACCTCGAGAAAAAAAAAACAAGACGTTAAACCGGAACTAGTGGGTAACGTGCAGTCCGACTTCAGCGAGTAGGGATCAGGAAATACCCATCTGGTCTCCTTGTTCGTCTCAGATTTCGATGGCAAGTTCATGAGCTTCTACAGACATTAAAATCTAAGTTCTTCGCAACGCTTATTCGCAACACTGATTCCCCCCACTTGGAAGTTATTTTTTTAACTCAGGAACTTTCATTCTGACGAAATTAGGTTCCATTTCTTTAACTGAGATTGTTTTAAAAATCGTAGTTGTAAACAACATATAGCAGCGACTACATTCGTATTTTGCCGCGAAAGATTTTACCCCGCATAAGTCTCATTTCCGTGCCCTGTTCTTTGCTCGGCCCGGGGTAACCAAGAATACGAAACTCGACTATTGAAAACCGCTCTATTGTCCAACCAAAACCAACGTACTCGCTATGGCCAATC
Organism: Platygyra sinensis; assembly: GCA_019787425.1. Taxonomy (NCBI): domain Eukaryota; kingdom Metazoa; phylum Cnidaria; class Anthozoa; order Scleractinia; family Merulinidae; genus Platygyra; species Platygyra sinensis. The sequence continues at coordinate 19,180 of JAHPZR010007969.1, read as the reverse complement.
AGAAAGGACACAAACAAACCAACGAACCAATCAAAACTCCGAGTAAACACACGCAGCGGAAAGCGCGGGAAGACGTGTGCAGGCGCGTCACGATTAGTTTTGGTTGACTTTCTGATTGGCTGAGTAGTCTGATAGGCAAGTTACTGGTTTGATTTTGGTCTCATCTCACTCATATCTGTCAACAGTGTCGTGCACAGTTGCTAAAAATAGATCACATCACTAAAGACCCCTCACACGACTCAGTCCGGTAGAAGGTTTTGTATCAGTGCGTTGTCTTCTAGACCAGAAAATCAGGCAAAAAAAGGTAAGACTGGGGGTCTAGGTTTCTACCTAGCTTAAAAAATGTTAGAACGCAAACACTGCTGCGGTTGATAATGTAAAACCGATTCAAGGTATCCAGAAAAGAGCCTATTAAAACATCACAAATGCATTAGGATCTTGCAGTCTGACAGATCCCAAAACCTTCATGATCCTTCATGAACTGGAAATCGGGAAATTTTAGCACGGCGGCAACACTTCTTCTAATTTCTGAACAAAATAAGCGAGTGATCACCTGCTGTTGTTGTAACACCAGTGTGGCCTTGAAAGCTTTGTTCATCAAACGACGGACTTCAGCACCTTAAAAACATGAAAACCTCTATAAATATTTACCTCAGCCAATCTAGTTTCACCCCAAGTCTTTAAGAAGGCTTATACAAAATAAGTAGATTTCGTTATTCAATAGAATTTAGGTAGAACTCTATTAAAAACAATAAGACTATTTGCTCTAGATTTCCTTAAGGAGATAGTTAATTTGGCCTTTAGCTTTGTCAGCTATCAAGTAATGGAAACCTCAATCCTAAAATCTAGCATAAAATAATGCAATTATAGAAACTGTAACACCAGTGATTGACTTACCAGCACTGTTTGTAACACACATTGTACTGTCCCACTCTACGGCATGCACCTCTCCTGTTGGGTTCATCCACACGAGCTACAAACCAGCAAAACACAAAATGATTTTGATCACTAGAGCCCCCAATGAAACTCTGGGGAAGTGCTGACATAAGTACTTTCTTTGGGTTGTTCACAGACTTGTATCAATTGAGAAATCTAAGCTCAGAATGACAAAAGTGTCTGGGATGCTAAACCTTAAGCAAGAATGAGGAGGTCAGGAACTGGCAAGAAGGACTTTGAAACAGTCCAAGTTGCTCGCTGTGCACAAATGTTTATTCAGGCAATTTCCCTTGCAGGAATATTTCTTTTGTACAGTATTCTCCCCACCTTACTTGACTGACTCTATGATCAAATTTTCAATATCCATTTTTTTACATTTCCATACACAGTAGGTCTGCCTTGGGTATCTTGCCAAATTTCAATCTGTTACGAAGTATATGTTTTGGACTTTTATTTCTGTGAATCTATGGCCGCCATTAATTTTCCTTGTTCCAATTCTTGGTTGAAAATTGGAGTAAATGATGTCATATTCTCCAAAACACCGCACAGATTGAAATTATTTTAACAATAAGTGTGGAAAATTACACGAATACAGGGGCCAAAGGTTTTTGTTATTCTTCGTGCAAATTGCTGTTACTAATGTTTGTAATAGATTGAAATTTGGCAAGATATCCAGGAAAGACCTATATAGCCCCATAGAATATCACTGCTCAACCAATGAGTGTGAGCATTAGAAAGTGGAAAATTTATAAACCCAACTGTGGAACCTGTTAACTCTGCACCTGAAACTATTTATTGTTTAAAGTGTCTAGCACAATTATACCACAAAACCAAAGAAACAATTTAAAAATGCACCTCATCCTCACAGGAGTAAAGTGGTGGGGGAATTCTGGCAAAAACTGGTCTGAGATTTAACTCTGATGGAGGATTAAGACCTGTATGATTGAACATGAAGTAAACTATGAGCATTGATAGAGTTGACTGACACTGTCTTCATTTGTGACAAAATGTAAATTAAGATGATGAAAAAATTTAATTCAATATTAAGAGACAAAGCTACAACAGCATTAGCTGGTTTTCCACTATCCTGGTCAAATTTGGGGCCAAGAAATATCCTCAATGAAGACCAACAACAAAACTCAACCCACAACAAATGTATGACAGTATGAAATAAATAATTTCAGCTATCTTCTTCTATCAATTACTAGAGAAGATGACTATAATAAAATTACACGTGGATGGCTACAAATAAAAAGGACTCAAATGGAATATCATGGATGTGCCAAAAAAAGAGAAAAAAAAAAACTTGTGTATGTTGTGATGCACCACCAAATTCTCAGAGGAACATGTGTTTGTAGCATATTTGTTTAAGAGATCACTCCTCATTAAACCTCTTCAGCATTTACCCAGTCTATCATCTGTCTCTTAGGGCCTCTCTTTAGCTTACCTGTTACAAGTGTCTCTGTGATCTGTGAAGCTGCTGTTGAGTCAAACCCTGAACTGTAGAGCAGAGCAAATACAAGAGAAGACAAATAATGTAACATAAATATAACCAGTGTCAAAGTACAGATGTTTCACAAGTTGTGTTGGTTGATTCCCATATTTTTTTTTCACTCCAGAACTTAATAGCTCTGGATTCCCTGGACCCATATGATGAAATTCTCCTAAAGTTAACTACAACTGTATCAAGCATTGTAATGTAAGCATTTTGTATGTATGTCTAGATTTATGAAAATAGTGCTAAAGAATGCGATTTCACCTTGATTTCACTACCCTTTTAAGCTGCTTCCAAGCCACGTAAAAGGGCAAAAATAGAGAAAGGATGACAATGAAAGGACTGACTCTCCTTTTAACTTTTATATTGTCGCCTTTGGCAAGAAGAAAACACCCCCTTAGCGCGCAATTTCATTTCTTTAGCACCGTGTTCAGAAATCCAGACATACGTACATATGTACAAGTAATTGGTCACCGCCCCATTGGGGCTTTTCAGGACCAATGTAAACAAACAATGATAAATAAATATTCAAACATTAGATTAAGAATCCCAACTGGCGGGAGGCAGACCAGTTTGCTATAAACAAGCATAGCTGAGATTGAACACGGGGCTACTGAGAACAACATCAGCTAGCAGTCAGAATGGGACTTGAACCTACGACCCATAGATTTCAAATCCAGTGCTCTAACCACTCAGCCATGCTGCCTCCCTGTATTTAACTTCAAGGAGAAGTTAAACATCCCACCCTAAAATGTACCTTTTATAATAGTTTAATCAATGAATTCATTAAGCTTCAGAGATTTCCGAGTCCACTGGACTCCTTTAGCCCAGGTTTAATTCAAATTTTCTGATGCACATCCCAGACTTTTTCCTATTGGAGTGCCCCAGGGGTGCAATAATCATTGTCATTATTATTACCCGACATCTGGGTCAGCATCAGCTAGTACTGCAGGCAGCCCACAACAACTTATGTCTGGTAACTGTGAATTCTTCTCTGTTAGTGCCAACTGCAGAGAACTCAGGTCAATATTCTAAGAGCAAAAAATTAAACCAATTACATGTGATAATTGAATCAGGGTTATCATTAAAGGCCATAACCCGTAATGTCTGTTACAGTTCAGTATACTTGATTTTCCGTCGATGCTATGGGTGAAATTGCCTGTTGTTGATAGCGTTCACCTGCAAAGTAACAAGTTTGCTAAGGGTGTGAAGAATGAGGCTACAGGTGACTCAAAACTAAATGACAGCCCTGCGAATGTATCCTGTTCTCATCATCAGTCCACCATATATCATCTAATAATCCTCCAATCAATCTAAGTGCGAGTCTATTTCTTCGGTTAGAGTTATTCTTAAAATCTTGCATTGCTACTCCCTCTCAATTCTGCCCATCTTCTACTGTAATTCAGCGCTATTTTCACTCTTATGTTGTAAACTCAGATAGCATTTAAGATATTCCTGACTGGCAATGTTCCTGAAGATTCACACTAGAACAGAACAACATTTGAAATGTGCGTACATTTTAGAAACTTTTTTCACGCTTTGAAACAGACCTCACATTTTTGCCAACAAGTAAACTATATCAATTGAAAACTGCAGTGTAGCAATCCAAAAGGATTCCTGTTATTTGTAAGGGTGCTTTCCATTCAACCAAAAATTCTGAAAATTTCAAAATAAGGATCAGAGGTATGGATATTGTTGAAGTTCAAAAAACCTAACTATTTAATCAAAAATTCCTGACTCAAATGGAATGGCCATTCCTGGTAAGAAATTTCTGAAAAGTTTGGTGCACTTTGCAAGGCTGTCCTCTTTTCCAGAAATTTCAGTAAGTACTCCATTTTGGAAATTTCCAGGAATTCAAAGGAATGGAAAGCACCCTAAATTACCAGTACAGTAAGGAACAAAATAGATACACTGTATAAGGTACAATATCTTGCTACAGTATTTGGAATTCATATGTACCTGTCCTCCACCAGGAAAGTCCATGACTAACACTTGTCGAGGAGTTTTCTTCAACAGCTAGAGAGAAAATCAATACATTCTGAATTTCTCTTAGCGGATACAGTAATTCTAAGTAGTAATGTTATAAACTGTAAATAGTATTGTAAATAGTTGTGCATAATAGTATTGGGAATAGTTATGTGTTTTTGTCATGACCCCCTGGCTTGGGAGATTGGGCAAACGTCCCTATGTTTATGACTTAATATGAAGTTACCTTACCTTACCTTAATACATTAAACAAGTTGAACACAACAAGACAATAGCTTATAAATAACTCAATTTACTACTTATTTGCACCACATAAAAAGTATAAAGAACTTACATGTAAATATCAATGAACACTATTACATTTACATATACAGTACATGTAAACTGGGAACAAACTGCTAAATAATAATAATTTAGAGCTACATGTAGACCTTGAAAGAAGCAATTTATGGGATTAAAATAAAAAGTACATGGTCTTGACGTCTATTACATGTACATTTTATCTTGCTAAACATGCAGTACTCTTTCAAGAACACCAAAGTCTTAGATGCCAAAGAAGTGCAGTTGATCCATGATTGGTTTTGGTTTAAACTTTGATTAGATGGCACACTGATGTGAGTTTGTAAGCCAATCATGTAGTGCAGCAGTGCAAAATCAAATCAAATGCACCTAACTTTTGACACTCAAGTGTACACTGCTCCAGACCTGCCACCCCCTGGTACATGTAAAGGAAATTCTGGATACCCATGAAAAAAATCTGGAGATTCTACAAAAAATAGCGAGATTCTATTTTTTCCCCGATCAAACCCCTTTTCACCATGTTGGTACAATAGCGATCACTTGTCCTTGCTGAACTCACAAAGGCTACTGAGAAACTCAGCCTGGATACGAGGTCCAATCTAGCAGAAGCCTGGGAACTAGACACCAACCTCATTTCCAGGGCCTACTTCCCTTTCAAAATGGCAGGCGGACGTGGAGAAAAATGAGAAAAGTTATTGAACACAAGCAAAAATCACAGCTTGGTACAAGAAATTACTAAGTGCAGTGTTTCGCCTTAGTAGTTTATCACTTTGTGGCACTTGCATTGCTTGTAAATGTACCATTGTTATTCAACAACTTAATTTATTTCACTTCAGAAAGATTTTTTCCTAAAAACCTGAGATATTGGGAGCCTTGTTGTGAGACTGTGAGAAATGACAAAAATCATGAGACTCACGGCAGAACTGTGAGAGTTGGCAGGTTTGCTGTTCTATACTGACCAGAGGTTTTAATGCTTACTTGGTTAGTCTTGTTTGAATCAATATGTACAGCATATGTACTCACATCTCTTGATGGAGAAGTGATCAGTAGATACAAGAAAGACTTCTCAGCTTGACTCAATGCAGGAAGAGACTCAAGGCCACACACTCTGTTTTCAACATTGTTTGAACTCTAGGAATCAACAAATCAATAACATGAGAGTGCTTACAAGCAAGTTACCTAAAAACTGCATACTGAAATAATGCAGACACAATACAGTACTATGTTTTACACACATAATTGGCCAAGACATGCAAATCTGTACCCCACAGTGTATGCCAACTACATCTACATTAACAGCATCATATGTGTCCACCTTACATGAATCTTATACTGGGAACACGGGCCTCCCATATACAGTTGAATATTTACATGTATTAAGCAGCCACTCTCAGGGACTAGACAGCTGGCGGCTTAATAGAGGTGGCCGTTAAAAGAGGAAATGTCGGTGACGGTCCAGTTTTCACTTTATCAAATATAAGTACACAGAAATGTAACTGGAGAAAAGAAGAGCAAGGATAGTTATAGTTATAATACAGTCCTATGGCGTTAACAAATGCCAAAGAAACAATTATGTTTTGACATTGTCATTCTTGCACATAAGCGTAAGGACAAGAAAAACAAACCTTTGTTTTTCTTGTGCTTACGCTTATGTGCAAGTGAGAACAGCATAAGACAAATAGGTGGGTTCGTTCTTCTCATGCTTCTGCTTATGCTTATGTCGCAGGTGTTCTCACTTATTATGCTCATGTTATGTTTAGACCTCTGTTTAAGTCCTAGTGAGAACCAGCCTTAAAGGTATCAGCCAAAATTCCAGGAGTGCATAAACGCCAGCTAAATGAAAAACAAATTATATTCTTAACTTCTAATGTTACAGAAACAAAGTAAAGGTGACCCATTCATGGCATTCTTACTTTGTTTTCCCTTGAACAGGATGTCATTTTTCAGGTTTGTGCCTTAAATAAGGTATCAATTTGCATTTGCTTCATTCTTAAATAGGGTTAGGGTTTAAGAACCCTGCTGGCACAAAGCAATCAAAGCAAGTTACAGGTGTACCCTCCTTAGGTCTCACAGCAAAGAACTTGAATGTAACTCTAGCAATTTACCACTTACCAAAACATGGACAAACACAGAAGCAAATGGGTTATTGGCTACAGGCTCTGCTTTATACATTTCATACAACAAAAACAAGACCACAATCCTTTGACTGGTTGAAGGCAACAAGTCAGGCTGTTGTAAAAGCATCAGCTGAGAATTGATAAGAACATATAAAAAAACAATTTGTCATTTTCATAAATTTTATGCAGAAGAATCCAAAAATGTTGATTATTTCTCGAACTTGTTAACTCTTTCATTTTCACTCTACAAGTTCATTGCAAATAACTATTGCAATGCACATTACTCTAGTCGTGTGTAAGTCACATACAAATTTCATATCATGCATATATAAAAATAGGTCTAAAATACATTATTTTTTAAGCTAAACACAACAATAGCAAGCATACTGCAGGTTTGACTGAAACAAATTTCATATGATGCCAATAACAATGTTTAAAATAAAACAATTTTTTGTGCTATAGTAATACAAGTGTACACAGTAATAGCAAGCAAGCTGTGTAGTATGACTTTCACAAAATCAATTCTCAGTGTAGACAATGAACAAGTAGGTTTGTCATGTGTACTAAACAGAACCATCTAAATGAGTCCAAAGGTACCGAAAATGGAAAATGTTGAGGACTTTTAAAGTGCCCATATCGTCAAAATTTTTATTTCCTTATCTGATTCTATATATCACCCAATGAACTTCTGTGAAAGAAAAATTTGATTTGGAGAAAATGCAATCTTTTTTAAAAGTTTTAAAAACATTCAAATTTGCCGCCATTTTGGCCTACCTTTCGCACCAGTCTTCCCATCATTTTGAATGAGTTGTGATGTACGTTAAGGAACACATGACTTCAGGCTTGACTCATCTCGCTTGTTTTACCTCTGTAAATTTAAGTTAGTGGTTCATATGAAATGCTGGAAAGGAGCATTTTGCATGGACTACGAAGCTAAATTTACAGAGTTGAAACAAGCGAGATAAGTCAAGCTTGAAGTCACAGGTTCCTGAATCTACGTCGCAATTCTGAGCATGTCGATGCTGTGATCAGCAGCACAGGTCGACTGCAAGAAAATAGGATTATCAGGCTTTTAAAACCTTATAAAAAAAATTGGCTTTTATCCAAATCGAAAACCTTTTTCGCAGAAGTTCATTTCGTGAAATATAGGATCAGATGGGAAAATAAAAATTTTGATGATATGTGCACACTCTTTCTTATACAAAAGAGTGACAGGGCCTCTAAAGTACTCATATATGTGCAAGCACAAATAAAGATGCTATACACTAAAACCTTACCATTGCACTCCCAATTTGGAAATGTTCATTTTTGTTAAATCGCTGGTGTAATGAAGAAGCAATAGCCTCAAATGATGACACAGCAAGAGAATCTTCGGCAAGAATACTACAAGAAAAATGCAGACTAATTAAACAGAACTCAAATATTAGCAAATACATGGTGCAACTTCAGAATACCCGTCCACTCATTTACATGTGTTGGTGTGCATTGAAGAACGAGGAATATAACAATAGTTGCTATTCTCATTCAATGAGATGCTAATTAGTGGCCGGGTATTCTGAAGTTTAGCCCATTTTAGCTCACAAGAGCTCCAACGGAGAGCTCGAGCTCTAAACCTTTTTAATCTCAGGTTTTCAGACAAAGGTTCTCAGCATCTCAGCGTGTCACTGACTTAACCATTTGTCACCCCAATATAAAAGTTACATAACGCACGTCAAATTGCATTTAATACATTTGTCTCCAACCTAGAACAATCTTTCTCGAGCTGAAAATAGCACTTTTGCATTAAAGATATCATTAGATAAGATTATATGCCGTTAATATTAGAATCTAAATTGATTTCACTCATCAGAAATCCTTCTAAATGTTCTTAAATTCGTTGCAGACTTGAATACAGGAGTGCAAACGTGCTTATATCAGCCTTTCGTTTCCAATGATCTGAAGTCCGTGAAAAAGCTAGGAAAAAACATACAGCCTTCGAGCAGGTTATCCGCTTGAGTTAATTCGAGATGTTCGACAAAAGTTTACTTAAAACTATAGAAGAGAAAGAATTGAATATTGCCATACCTTAAAAGTGAAGATAGTTCTTTTGGAGACAGCGTCATATTGAAACGAAGCCTAAAATCAAGGGATAAGAGAGGAAACGACAACGCGGCACACAAAGCTTGATCAATCGGCCATATTTGCTTTTGCTAGTGCCAATGTTTCCTCTTCCTGACTGCCTGACGCCTCTTGCTTGGAACGAGTATTCGCAGATCGCAAAGCTTGCAGGCTCAGCCCACCTGGCTGCTCATTGTTGGGCTCATCACCAGTAGCAGTGGTAGGGTAACGAGTAGGCTCGATTTCCAGCCGTTATTGCCGGATTTCATACCGTGAGGGTCTGGGTATGAGTCCGTCTATTATGGGATTAACAACACAATACCCATATATTCTGAAAGAGCACACCGACCTTTACAAAATCCTCAAGTTTCGTGTTAATTGGGCCAATATCAAACAAGATACAGCCGTTCAAAAACTTCAAAATTTAGTAACAAATGTATGGATTGCCGGACACTTGTCCGGAAATCCATACATTTCTTTGCAAATTTTGAAGTTTTTGAATGGCCGTATCTTGTTCAATATTGGCCCAATTAACACGAAACTTAACCCAGGACCCCAACGTATGAAATCAGGCAATGGGAGTCCGGTGATTTGTCCTCCTCCCAACTGGTGTGGGGTGAGGAACGCGGGCTCACAAAACGGCTGGAAATCGAGCCTAGGTAACAGCAACCTTGGGAAAATCCAGCCTGGGAAGACAGACTTTATTTCCGGCTTTTCCTTCGCGCCGTCGAAAGCCGGAAATCCGTCTGTGCTAGAAAAAAATCCGATTTCAAGTCCGAAAATATTATACTTCCGGTTGAATTGCACATCATAAATATTCTTGTTCTTCGGCCATTTCAACTTTACAAGGAAAAGAAAACAAACGGCGGTTACAAACATTATCCATAGACAACGCATGGTCTAATAAAGATTTTCTGGTTTACTTGACGTTTCGTATGCTACAACATACATCTTCAGAAGTGAACAGTTATAACTGTTACCCTCTACTAACTATGCTGTTACAAACATTTAAAATACAAAAAATAAAGAGGGGAGCTGGAGACGAAAGAAAAAAACAATGACAAAATTGATACTACCGGTATAAATTTAATAATAAAGAAATAGCTTCTCGCTACCAACATTTCCATTAAGTGAGGGTGAATTGCAGTGAATTGCACATGCCTAGCTAGCTGACAAACAAATGGCTCAGTTTTACTTGCGTTCATAATCAATAATCTCAATAATCTAACTCTCGAGAGTCGCTTGTTTCGTGACGAGAAACGATTCGGGGGGAGAGGATTGGGTGGCGAGTTACAGGAGTCTGGACGACATGTTGACTGTCTGAAATATCCGTCATTTTCTCTTGCTGGAAAACTATAAATTCTGCATCAAGCATTGTCAGCGAATTTCAGCATTGGACAACCGCAATTTCGAGGTAGTTAGAGAGTAAATTCGGTGAGAGGGAATAAAAAAGAGGCTCAACTAGGAAGTAAGGATGTCCTGTCAACTGTGGAAAAGAAAAAGCACGCTGAGGACCTATGATTGGACCGCACCATTTGTAGTAATTAGCACGAAACGAGCAGGTTTTGATTCCGTTTTGAAACTTTTGTTAGTCACGATAAAAAAGAGACCTCACAGCACAGGGAAATGGCCTTGAGAATTGATGCAAGGAAGACTAGCCGTCCACAGACAAACGAGGGGACCAGTTTATGACCAGTTTACTGCAGTCTGTCAAATTAAGGGCGCGTTTGTTTGGGATCAATCCGGAATAAGAATAATTGGAATAATGCGAGTAAGCGTTTGTTTGGGAGCTATTCTCATTCCGGAATACCTGGATTTCCATTCCGGCTATTCTGCTCCCAGGAGCAGAACAGCCGGAATATATTCCGGAATATATTCTTATTCCGGAATATCTCAAACGAACGCGCCCTAAATTCTTTGTTATCTTCCCTGGCTGCACATGTGATGTACCGTTACCTTTCTCTCGGAAGCTTCCAAACCCCGCGTGGGACGCGTAAATGAGAGTTCAGAAGCTGCATTTAGATCGGTCCCAAAGGGTTAAAGGAACGACATCGCTGTCGAAAAAAATAATTTTTCTTTTTTTTTTTTTTACAAGGGACCGACCTTCAATCTCACAAAAAAACGCCCAAATTTTAAAACTAGCTGAAAAGGGAAATTTCAACAACTAAAAATTCACTTACTTGGCCCTGAGGCCAAAAGGAATAAAACAAAGTAAGTTATTTGTTCATCTCTAAAACGGGATGTGATGTCTTTGTTTTATTCCTCAAAGTCTGGCAGCTGACAGCCAAAATGAATTCAGTTCAGTCCCAGGTGTCCGTTCTACGACGGAGAGGACCACGCCTACTGTATTGTTACCATGACAGCATAATTTATCGATGCCAACCAACTTTATTTAAGTTCCTCTCGCTGTAAAAAGGCTAAAAAGATAAATGTTAAATCGCTTAAGTTATAGTTCCTTGTTCCCGTTAATAACCTTTGCTTAAGTGCAAATCGATTTCAGATCATTTGAGGGAGTCGACCTCTCACTTATATTACAATGGGACCAGAATGGGAAGCACAAACGAACTGACAATCGCCTTTTTAAATGATATTTCTTTAATGGATAAAAATGCCTTCAATATCAGTAGGCATTAGCACCTTGTGCTTACAAAACACAAAACAAAAGATATTACTCTTCTCTACCGTGTAATAAATGCGTTGTTCTCTGAACTATACAATAAATTAAGAAACTCGACGCAGGTATTTTTTTCCCACTCGTCAGTGTGACACTGACATCTCGAACCTCAAGAAAACGTTTTATCTGATTTCGCTTGTCAGGAGAAAGAAACAAGTTTTGATGTGGTTATACTAAACCACATGATCAGATTTTCAAGTTAGTTTACAAGACAAGGCATGAACAATGCCAAGAATTTACTTCACTGATTTCAAATTATCACTCCGAAAACTAGGACCAACAAAGTACATACGAGTCCGCACACGTAACTTACACGAACTACTCATCGTACACCACATAAAATACAGACAACAACAAAAACCTCAATTTCAACAGCGTGCAAAAACAAGCAATCCAAAATTACATCCAGACTAGTCAGTGACAAACAAGCATTCATGGCGACGCATCTATTTCATTAATTATATTGGATTGTCTGCGACGTTCTGAGAGATTTAAAACGATAAAAAAAATACTTTTATTCGGAAGTCTTAGTGAAACGACCTACCGCTCTAGGAAGAAAACATAAAATGACCTCGCTAAAAATACGTTGCCCCGAGAAGTCTATACGTTATTTCCGAACGTTTCTAATACTATAGGGCCTCTAGAAAAAATTCTATACAAATTAATCATGACAAACTTCTAAATCGCAAAAGAAGTAGAGCCAGACTGGCCCAAAAAGAAAACTAAAAGGCCCTTTCACGTTAGGCGGAAAATCGTTAATGGAAAATGAATAAAAAACTTTTCAATTTATTTTTCTCAAAAACTACTTTGTTCAATGGTCAGTGTTAGGTCATTTCGTCAAGTTTCGTCGACCAAATTTTCTCCAAGCTGTTTACCGTCCTTTGCACACATTGCTTTTCTTGGTCAGATCTCTGAATTCTCTATTCCACGGTACTATCGCCTTGACGACGTACCTGACAGTCTTCTTGGAAGGCTTTCGGTCAACTATTATCAAATATGTCTCATTTTTTTTGACTTTCGATAACACTGATTTTCGGCAGTGGCCCTTTACCAACGCGCGCTCAATACTGTCCGCGGCCTTCTTGCCAGATTTTCGTGAGTTCCGCGTTGACCTCTGCTTGCCTGATTTCTTGTACCTCTTGAATCTGAGCAAACCTTTCGCTTCCCGGATACCCGTTACTTCTGCTTTGAAAGCTGCAATACAAAAATAAATTGAAGTGTCAGTCGACGAGGAAGAAGAAACTTCTATGTGAACATTTACACTCTCTGACCGTTCTGAGATTGAAATGACAAGTTATGGATGGATGGATGGATGGAAAATGATGTTCACGATACTACAAGTCAGTGCCTATACTTCAGAACCACTGTAAAATGATATTACTAAGCTTATTGGGTCAAGATGGCTGGATACTGGCTAAGCTTAGGGATCGAGACACAGTCGAAGTCCAGAAACGTGCAAAAAGTGGTCTTGAACGATACACACTTATCTTGACCGAACACGCCTGCGCCTGGTCAATAAAGGATGTATTTCATTGCGCGCTGGGCAACATTTTCTTGTATGATGATAATGGAAGTCTTGCCCGCTGGGTAGCCAATCACAGTGCAGGATTTTGTTCAACTTGTTCCCTCGCGGAGGGAGTGTGCCATGTCGTGTTCTTTCGAGAAAATTCATGTGGTCCAGACAGAGCAGTTTAAACCGAGGAGCTTAAAATATGAAGAAGTTATCCCAATAAACGAATAAAGAAACTGTGGTGCTACGTCGGTGAAAGTATTACAAGATAATTTGGTTTCATCAACCCAGTCGATAAAACCAAATTATCCTAATTTAACTGCAGAGCATAGCTAAGAAACCAATGTGTTAATCGAGTGGTGTTTGTTCTTTTTTTTCAGTCCTTTACTCGCATTTTGTGCTTATTTTTGGGATTGTGTTGCTGGTAAAAGACAGGCAAGCTGCAATAAGACCCCTCCAAATATGGGAAACGTGACATTTACCTTTTTGAGAGGAAGGCGTTGATTGGACCTCAACTTGACCAGACGGTGCGATTCACAACAAAAACACAGTCTGCTTTTACTATATGCTAAAACTTTTTTTTGTTATTATTGTAGTAAACGGACCTACCCATGACTGTGTTAATCGATTCTTGGCAAAAGAAAGAGTTATTAAATGGATATTGTCTTATCGAAAAGAAAGCACAAAAAAAAGATAACAAAGGAGAGTTACTCCGAATCTATTGACAGCAATAACTAATTGCTCGAGTAAGCAGACACGTAGTTCGCTAACCTTTCCAAAAAAAATCTGTTAATTAAATAGCGTTGTCGACCTTGCGAAAAAGAAAATTGTCCTCTGTATAGTTTCTAGATGTTTTGACAACTTCTCCTCGGGTTGGCCTCTTGACTTCGCAACCTGATGAATCTGACAGCCTTCATCGCCCCCATATTTCAAACGTTGAAATTTCATATCACGGATAGCACGGTGTAAATTTAAGCACAGGTTGGTCGAACTCTGCCTCAGTGCAAATTGTTTGCATGTGTTATCACACGTGAAAGAAATATTTCTCTGTATCTGTTCTGCTCTGCTTATCAGTCGGAGTTCTTCGAGGTCTGCCAGGACTGTTATTGCCTGACTCGCACTTATCGTTTGCTTAAAGACACCGAATCATTTTGACCAATTGTTATCTTAAAAGGGTTGACTGCAAAAGACTTCAACAGGAAGATATCGTGGCGATTGATAAGAAACGGGAGGTTCAGTGTTCAAAAATCTGCTAAACTGCCTAATAACAAAACCAACGCCTCCAAACAAACCTCTAGCATGCTAATTAGTGAACAAGCTGAGTTTCTGTAAACTTCGGTAGTTCGCGCGAACTACTGCAGGGTTTCATATTTTCACCTGTCCGTCTCGAAAGAGATACATTACGTAAGATCCGACAAGGCGAAAGCTAGAATTCTTAAAAGAAGCAATAACCTACAATAAAGCTCTTCGCACGACAAGCCAGTTAGATTCGAGGGAAATCTGACTTTCACAGTTTGCAAGGAAACTTCTTCGCATATTGGTTATTCACACGCGCGCAGGAAAGGCGCTCACAGTTTTAAAACGCCGGCGCTCTCCCGTTTTTCTGATCAGACATTCAAGCCAGCTTTCACATAGCGTGTTACAAAGGCTGCCAAATTGACAGACATGTAATAAATACGCTCATTAGTAATAAATGCCGTTTACTTATACTAATGACTTTTCTATCATTGCTCCTTTTCGGCGTGTATGAAGTGCATAGTCAAAACACATTATGATAAAGATTGTGCCGCAAAGAAATCTCTCTTTCACCTTGCAAATTTAAGCCCTCGTGTGTTTACCTTGAGGCGCATTTCTATTATATTTTAAGACATCTGAAAGAAATGACTCTCTTGTCATGATAATCACGCATATTGGATTGCAAAGAACCAAAAATCACTGCAAAACTCAAACAACAATTGCGTTTGTATGACATGGTGTATTATAATGGCTAATTTGTCAGACTGAAATGAGATTTAGAATGTTCAAAATGGTTGTAATTCGCAGGGTTGAACTATCGCAAAACGGGACAGTCCCAACCTCATAGCATAGACACACATTTGGTGGTCTGAAGATTTGCATTGGCGTCAAAAATGTGCCAACATTTGTGCGCTCGTTGACACCTCTTCAAAGGTTTGAGGCGAGAAACTGGCCATCCCTGCCCACGCGCGACAATCCAATTGTGTCGATGACTCTCGGGGATAAAATAAAACGCATTTTGACAATAAGATGTAGTCACGTCCTGCCTAGAACCGTGAATTTCGATATATAAAGGATGTAAACACTTGACGGCTGTGCAACGAGAGAGTGCCATTTCCTTCAGTGCATTTTAGCGGATGGACGCATTGAATCTGCAAAAGGATGATTCTCGAGTTCAATCAGACTCAGTATACACTTGTGCAAATACAAAAAAAAAACACAATAGAGTTTTAAGCAGGTCTTACCTATAAAATGGCTCTCACAGACTAGCTTGCGTAGGTTATCTATATCGCTATTTAAATTCGGGTTACAATCCTTGTCGTTATCTGGAGAGGAAAAGAAAATAAAGAAGTGTTTGTCAGTAAGATTAAAATGGCCAACCACATTCCTCTCGATAACTATCCTTCGCGCAGATCGCGCCCTTTCCGTAGGAAGTGTCTGAAATTATAAATAGCACAACTTTACCAGCGAGTTCGAGGAGCATAAGGCATGATCGCGTACGACAACAAGCGCTGTATAAACAACATGTCAAGATTATCAACGTTTTGTCGAGCAAATTATTAAAATACGAAGTTTATCTAATTGAAAACACAAGGTTTATTTGCCTGGTCCGAGCTATAAGGCTTTGATCATCTTCGAATTATCAAAAGACACGTTAAACTGCAAATTAAGCTGTGAACTTTAATGCGATCTAATCACTCCTTTAGCAGCGTACCTGTGGGTATCACTGTGGCTATCACTGGCGGTCGTGTTGTGGCAGCAACAACAAAGTCTTCTCGAACACACATCAAATCGTCCTTGTACTGCGAACAATTGAAGGCGTCGTGAGTTGGCCAGGAGTAGTTGTAAGTGTTCATTACGGGCTCGCAGCTCGCCCTCACTCTGGAGCAGAACGATCTACAGAGTTTAATGATCACTTCCTTGCCGCTTTCTTTGTCGTTGAGGCAAATCGGAGCGTAAATGGCACAGAGAAACAACTTCAATCCTGCATGACACTGTCCAACGAGAAGTTGCCATGGCCTGATGGCCTCGACAGTTTCGTTGAGTTGGTAGTTGTTAAACGCGTTTGGAAGGCGCATGTAAGTGTACCCATTCCCGTTCGTTAAATTCCTGCAAAACTTCGGTACCGGCTGGCAGTGTCCTCTGGCATAGCCGGTATAAGCCCACGAAGTGCAAACCACCAAGGAGACGATAACACACCTCAGAAGAAGCGACATGGTGTGGAGTTCTTTCTACGTGCGACACCGCGATCTTCCAGACGGAATCGTTCAGTCGTGTATTTTAATCAACGGGCGGTGGGCGGTGCTTTTTGGGATATTGATCAAATTTCCAGCTTCTGAAAAACACAAAAGCCACACTGTCAAACAATAAAGGCACGTAAAACATTTACGCGTGTCGTCCGTGCAGCGCTGATATTGTTAATGAGCCTTTGTCTTGGGGCTCATTTAAAGCCCGTCAATCAGACCGTATTTTAGATCATGGAAAAAGGGCTTCAAAGTTTGAATAAACTCGGGCAACCTTTCGAACTTTACATACCAATGATAATTAATATTACCATATTGTTAAGAGTGGTGCGGTGGCATTCGGTCGTATCAATTGCTGTAAACAATGGGGAAAATATGCGCTTTTTTCGATATACGGAAAACACGAGGTCGCACAAGTGGTTTCGTTTGGTCTGTTTTCCTCATTGGAAGAAAGTTCCGGGCGTTCGCCCGCGGTCAAGCAATCTCTCGCTTCACTTCCCACGGAGATTAAGTGGATTATGGGCGAGTAAATGGCATTACCGATGTGTGTTGGGCTTTTCACACCATTGAAGCTGACAAAATCTTAATGGCCAGCTTTTTGCATCTCTAATCCGGCAATCAACTCTACACAGACATTGACAATAGCTCGAACATAACAAATGCCATTTGGCCAGCCTCTCCTGTGTAAAACGTTTAGCGTTTTTGCCACTTATTATTTAAACAAACAAAACTGATCAAGGTGCTTTTTAGCCTGAGCTAAATCTCTGTCACGTCGCGGTCGTTATCCGGCTTCTTAATTTCTGGCCGGCCGCAACGGTCACCTAATTCAACAAGCGAAACAAATCCCATTGGAGCAAAATCCTCCAAATGAGGGGCCCGCGCAAATCTGTGCATTAGCAGTTTGAGGTTTGTAAGGGACCGGTTTTGCCGGTAAAACTGGGTTTCCTCACCAAGTCACCGCAAAAGCCCACAAAATAGCTTCCATGCAAATAGTTGTGCGTCCCTGCACGTTCTTCAAAATTGCATATGTCCCATTTTTTTTCCTTCAAATTTTGTCAAATCAGTATAAATCTTCCCGCCCAAGCCTAAGAAAATTTTACAAGTTATTTTGTAAACTTGATGACCCTTATATGATAGTATAACTTATGACAGGTAACTTTTCCTCGAGACCTTCCGTGTCGGCAGAATTCTGACGTTCACGAGCAACCCGGTGGTCAGTGATATCTAGGCCCTAGGAGCAGCTTGCGCTTAGCCTTAGACGAATACTGAGACCAATCATTCCAATCTTTCCTTTTTTCCTTTGTACATTTCAAATTGGCTTGTTGTCCAGAAAAAATGAAAGAAAATGGAGCTTCATGTTCTTTTCTCAAGACAGCTCTAGATAAAAAAAACTGTAATCGGTTACACTGATTCCCGGCGGAATTGTCACATAAGCAAGTATGCTAACTAGGCGTCGGGATGAGGGGTATCACCTCGATCAGTTTAAATTTGTGCCGAAACCGTCCAAAGCAAAATATGTGTTGCAGCATTTTTGTTACCGTGGCTTCCTGGCGTCTGAACATCAATTTCTTAGTAATTTCGGTTATTTCCTACAGGATACTGTGTACTGAGTATGTACACAACTTTACGTTGTATTTATGAACAAAATGAAATGATAGATCTGATGGCAAGACAAGTAATAATCAGTTTAAATCTTGTTTTAGTCAGGCAAAGCTTAGCGTTTCTAATTTTCCTGTTGTTGCTTTTTTGCAGCAACGGTTGAACCACAACTCCTGAACACTCTAAGACACTCTGCCGAAGGAAACTATTTCCTTCACGTGGATACTTCTCTGTTGAAGGTCCGAAGGTTGGTCAAGAGAAAGGGAATTGCCTCAAATGAGAAATACCGCTCGAGCCGTATGCTGATCAGTTACACGAACAGAACGTACCACAGGCGATGAGCATTTAAGACGTAAATCCGCGGCCTACCCTTTTCGGCTTTTGTCATGTTGGTGGTTAGCTTCAGTGAAAGAGGAAGGCTGTATATAATTTGTTGTCGTGTCTGAAGCGCGGGAAACCTTCAACACCGCAGAAGATTTGAGGCGGAAAGCCACACTTAGGTTCCACTTACTTTGGGTCGCTATTGTGGTTATAAAAATGACTGCTATGCCGTTTGCCTGAAGGAGGGCAGATGAAACCGCTCAGCCGACAACGGGACCGAGTGAATCCGCCTGCGAAGAAAGGAATGTCACTTTTGCATATAAGCCGTAAAACGTTGGAATATGGACCGTCGCTCGCGTTCGCAAAAAATACGACTGTTTTGCAGTCTAGGCTGGCAAGGACTCAAAGCTCTGGCTGAACAAAGAAAAAATGCGCCGTTTGTCCTTGAACATTGTGGGAGACACTGAACTAAGAAAATGTTCAGTGAATTATTAAGGTAGACTATTCCTAACCTCAAAGACGACAAATAGTTTTAGCATTTCCTTTACAACATAACTCTTTACTTTAAACAAATGGCGTTGACCCAAATTTTAATTTTGTTGAAAAGGAGAGTTTACAACATTTGACCATTCCAACAAAAAGAAATATTTTAGACAGGAGACGCAG
>JAHPZR010007966.1:0-11777 GCA_019787425.1 Platygyra sinensis | reverse complement strand
CAGAACTATCACGAGCTGTTGACGTTATGATGGCGCGAGCACAGAGAATTTACATTTTGATCATCAAAGTTAAAATTCTTTTCTTTTAGTCGTGGCGGTGTTTTCTAAAGAAAATAGAAAACATGTTCTCTGGTTTCTATCGAGTTTTAATATAAATCTACCAGCGTTCTATCACGAATGCCGTTCTCTGATTGGCTACGCTACTCACTATCTATTCTGTGATAGATAGTGAGTAGCGTAACAGTGTGCGCTTGTCAACAAAATGACGGCCGTTTCTTGACGTTTTCGAAGTGTTGAGAAGAGGATTTAGATTAAGTTTTGAACGACTAGTAGATTTATACTAAAACAATTAGATTATTCGCTCTCGATATCTATCGCGCGATAGTTGACTCGGGCTGCGCCCTCGTCAACTATCACGCGATAGAAATCTCGAGCTCATAATCTAATTGTTAAATAGAAACATTTGTGAAAGTTTGGGAGAACTCGGAAAAGCTGTGGAAACGATCGCCTGTAGCTCGTGTTCCCACAGCATTTCTAGTTCTCCCAAACTTCCACTCGTGTTTCTTTAACTCGATAACTCGATAAAAACACGGTACATGTTTTCTTTTTCTTAAATGAAAGTTTTAAAAATGTTTTATTGTTATTGCTATTGCTATCGTTTTGTTATTATTATTGTTATTGTCATTGTCAATGGTATGACAAAAAAACAGTTACTAAAGTAGAGCTAGTTTTTATTGCAAACCGTGAGCCGCGTTTTAATTTTCAATTCTAAATAATCGTTAATTTTAAAACCAGAGCCAAGGAAGACTGAAAGCCGAAACGACACGGGTTTTCTAATGATAATAAACTCCAGACACTTCAAGAACTTGTTTCTTCGCCCTACAATTTTTACTAGTGCTTACATATTAGCGTCAAGTCTGGATTTCCTAGCTGCGAATCATTCGTAGGTGAGCCTCCATGCAGACCAGGCGAATGAGCCGAGCAGTACACGATCACGGAGAGCGACGCGACTGCGAGTGCCCAAGGCTAGCCGCACGCAGGGAAGTTTTTCGACTCGTGCTCCGAGTTAGTGTATCTTATTTCGCTCTCTGTCCATTTGCTCTGCAGTTTATCTGCGGGCTGGCTGTGGAATGTAATATTAAAACAATTTACAGTTGACTGACATTGATGCGCTAATTGACACGCTAGTTTTCGATAGCAGTTCATGTTTCCAGCCTAAATCCTTTTTTTCTCACGTTCAATTTTTGTATTTTGTTTCAGAGGAAACCGTCCGCGCATATTGTAGCATCTTATGTCAGGGGCGTTAACTACCCCACTAACACAGGTACGTTACTTTCGCATTTTGTTTTATCTGGTTAAATCCTGCAGTCGGCAAAATTAACTGGGCAAGTAATATCTACCTTCCCTTTCATCATGGGTGATTTCGATCACGAAACGATGCTTGTTTAGGAATTAAATTACGTTCTAATGTATGCTAGTGGAGCAACGATAATATTTAAGGAAGCAGAAAGTAATTAAATTAACCAATTCCAACCATTTCGCTAGTTGAAGACTGATAAGATAAAAAAGAGCAAAGAAATGAGGAGAAAAGGTAGATATTTAATTCTGCAGACTGACTTAGCTGATATGCAATCAAAAGTGTGCTTACAGTCCTAAGATTTGTTTTGTGACTAAATGCTGAAAAAGAACAGACTGAGTGACTTCAACTTGAACTCAAATTGTTTCATGTTGTTACAAATCAGCGCATACTGTATATTTGAAAACAGCAGTGTGAGGCTGGGTAACAGTAACCATAAAATCCAGGAGCAATGTTGATTAAGCAAGTTATGATTTACTTTCCAGTGATAAAAGACTGGTCTGCTAGCGACCCTCATAGTCATCTTGAAGGCGGTATGAAGTACGAACATGGAAAGCTGACGGTACCCAAAGCTGGAAGGTATTACATTTACGCACAGCTCCATTTTAGGTCTGAAGGAAGAGTGGAGATTCTTGTGAATGATGATTTTGTCAGCTTGATTACGTCATCAGTTACAAATGGAGGTCCTCCCACAACGGCGAGCGGCAGTGGTGTGTTTGTTCTGAATGCCGGTGATTCTATCTCGTTGAGGATCAACCGTTGGGGGGCACCAGACGACGGCTCCGTGAAATTCTGGATGAACTACAACTACTGTTACTTCGGGGCGTTTTTGATTTGAGTATCTAACACACTTGCATCGATTTAGCGATGCCAACGTTAAGCAGTAGTAAGGATTTTAACATGTACTGTGTTTTGTTTAATAATAGCTCAACGTTCGGAATACTGATATCGTTGGTAACCTTGAAACTTGTAACCTCCAGCTGGAAATAAAATTATTAATCTTCAATGCTTTAACCACAGGCTAGCTGAGAGTGGTTCCCTTCCCATACAGCATAGCATGTGGAGGAGCGCTGGCCTAATGGTTAGTGCGCTCGTCTCCTGATCGAGCGCTCCTGGTTCGAGCCCCGTCTGGCGACAGTGCGTTGTCAGTTCTTGGACAAGACACTTTACCCTCACATTAATTCTCTCCACCCAAGTGTATAAACGGGTACCTGCGAATTAAATGCTGGGGCCATCCTGCGATGGACTAGCATCCCATCCAGGGGGGAGTAGAAATACTCCTAGTTGCTTCATGCCACAGAAACCAGGTTAAGCTCTGGCCTGATGAGCCACTTGGCGCAGTGCAGTCTTCACCCTACCATATAGTCTCCTGTATCATAGCGAACGGAGATAACATAGTAAATCACTCCTCCCGATGGAAATTTACTCATTTTGTACCAATTCCAGGCCTTTTTAATTTGACCCTAGCTCCAAATTTTTCGGGGAAACTTCAAATGGATAGCTTGTGGAGACAGCTGAGATTCCATCTATGTGGGCATCAGGATAATAAGCCGCTGGTTCTATCCTTATAACATGTTAAAAAGTTCAAGTCGTGTATTGGTATCTTGTGTTTAATATAATTTCATTCCTCCACTCAGCAATTAAACTATTCAACTGAGTGCTTGTCGTCAAACCAAAACCAAAGTACTCTGTCCAATCACAATGAACACAGAGAATCCAGTCAACCAATCAAAGCAAGTTAGACACATGTAGCCCGACTCAAAGGGACGGAAAACGTGTGTGAACGCGCGTGTCACTATTGGTGTTGGTGTTACCGCTGATTGGGTGACAAGTTGCACATGATTTAAGCCAATCAGGTATCATAGAAATTCAGAGTCAAATGAAATCCGAGTTATATTCGTAGTCTGTTCACAAAGCGAGCTTAGCAAAATATTAACTCGGCGCGTTGGAAATGAATGAGCCAAGACGTAAGGGGGTGGCGCTGCAGCTGAGGAAAGACAAAAAAAAAGAAGAAAGCAAGCCCTTGAAGGGCAACTCATGTCAGAACACTCTGCAGGTTTGTCGGTCACCTCCTTCATGCATTATCTGTCTGAATTCAGCACTGAGTCAGACTTCGTCCCGAGATGAAAAGGAAAGAAAATCGACCTATAATAAAAAAGAAGACAATCAGCATCTGATCAGTTACTAACTTCACAGCCTTGTTGTTGTCAGTGTTTAATAAATACTAAATTTTACGGCTCCTCGCACTGAAAGTTTAACAGCAGCAATGATTTGCGTTTCCAGTGTACGTAGGGATCAGATGGGGCGAATAAGTGAGATATACATACATACATACTTTATTTAAGGTATCATAAAACAAATAAATACAAGTAATACCCTAAAAAGGAAGTTTAAGAGGTTGACCCTATGTAAATAAACTTTCAAAATAAAAATCGAAAATATATGTTTCTAAATAGACTCTGAGATCGATAAAAAAAAGATAATAATAATAATAATAATAATAATAATAATAATAAAAAAAAGAACCTAAGAAATCGTGAATGAAAGAGGTTAGATGGCTGTCAAGACTAAGTGTAAAGTTTCCATCTTTACAGACAGAGAGGAGAGTAATTTTTGATCAGTTTGAAATCGGAATTGTGTAAGATGATTTCAGCTTGGTCTGACCTAGTTTTTTCCCTTCCGGCCTCCAGCAAAGAGGATATCTTAGACCAGTATTGCAATAAACGTTGAGTTCCACGAGACAAGAATCCAGCATAAATGGAGTGTGCTTTCAACTGCTTTGCGCGTACAAACAATATTTCAGATCTGTAAATAGTTTAACCTCTTGACGTAGATAATAAACAAACCTTAAAGTACATTTCAAACAACGATCTGGACTTCGAACATTGTCAAAAAATATGAAATTCATTTCTCTTTTATCGCGGCGTCGAAATTTCTTCATGACGTCACCAGCAGATGCACTTTTTTGATAAGAATGAAATATTCTTGCCTTTGTGAATATTCTTGGAGTACAACGTATGATCAGTTTCTGTGTTCGAATGTGTTTGGTGTCTAGATGTTTTTGAAATAATTTTGGAGCAAACGTTTTGCAGAAATGTTATTGGCATCAAGCACACTGCTATTGCTGTTTTTTTGCTTTGTATGGCTAGTTCTGCCGTCGAGAGAAAGTAATAATTTTATACGGTTTAGTTAAAAACATATTCTGTATTGTATTGACAAATCAAATTTCCAAGACAAAAAATTATGAAAGTGAAGAATGACCATCGCAGTAATTTTTCCGATTTAAGCGTCTGGAAAGAAGAAGCCTGAAAAATATTAGGACTTTAACGGGATTCGAACTCGTAACCTCCGCGATACCGGTGCGATGCCCTACCAACTGAGCTATGAAGCCACACATTGGAAGCGAGGTTAATTTATTGAGTTCATATCTTCCCGTGAGGAGTGAAATGATGTGAAGTATTATATGAAATAATTTATATATGAACTGCGGTCTGCGGTGGTAGATTAAAGTGAAAAATGATCATCACAAAAAATTATTTACTGCGATGATCATTCTCATTCTTCACTTCCATCTACCAAATCTACCACCGCAGTTCAAATATGAATTATTTCGTACATACTTTACATCACAAAAATTATATTTAGTCCATGGGCCGGAGCCACTCACATGTACCAATTCGAGGGACCAACCGAGAGTGGTACGGATTTGAAGCTTGTCCTAAGGTGATTCCAAACATTTATGATATCAATCTGAAATCGGTAGCATTTTTGCATTTTTGAAGCATTGAAATATCGCCAATGCGCCCTTTTGCATGAAAACGAGGCTGGATTTTGAAAGTGCTATAGAATTTATCGTTCCAAGTGAAAACTTTATTTTTGATATCGAAATAAAAGAAAGACACGTTTTGATAGCTTTATTATTTTAGATTTGGATATTTTTCAAAATCAACAACATTAGAAATAATTCATTATGAACCTTGACTTGCAATACATCATGGGTAAAATTCAAGATGGCGACTGCAACTGAGACAGGTGAGTGTTTGTTTGTCACTATTTTATTATCTTGTTAACAAAGAAATAAAAACTAGACATGACGATTATTATTGCACATCATTAAAGACTATTAAATAACTTAAGAATGGTTTTAATTTTGTCAGATAAAGTAGTTAAAATATATCGCAAAAACGTACCAGTCATGCGAGAGGCGAATTGAAGCATACGGTAAACTCACTCTCACTCAAAGTATTTTCAAACAATCTCTCCGCGACATTATGGGCAGGCCTACGGCTCCCAGTTGTAGGCCTAATGAGGGATACCGTGCTCAGAATTTTTTGTGCGGGTTCTCAAGTCTTTTAGGCAATTTAAAGGCGGAAAAATAATGAAGACGGTCAGCCATTCCAGTTTGGACAATGCCAAGCGCTTATCAAAGGGTCCAGAAACCGTGAACTGTAAAGGAAGCCCGAAGCAATCTTTTCATTTTATAAACCCATGTAATGTATTTTTTACAGTGTCTGTGAGATGGCTTCGCTCTAGCATGGTTCTACTTTTGTTCGCAAAGGAGCCAACGAAAAAGTCCTAGATAATAAATGAACAAGGTAAAACGACAACGGAGAGAGAAAGAATGTATAATGCAACTGTTGCAAGGATAATGGAGAATTGGCCCAACCTTAAAAGGACCTCGAGTCTTGGAAAACCCCTTTTAAATGCTGCAACTATTCGTAACCACGAGCCGATTCTCGAGATTCGCAGAGAAAACTCTAGAAGAAGGAGAACTACCTAAAAGTTACTTACCATAGGCAATGACCGTAAACGTATTCACGCTGAAGGAAACCTCGACAAGTTATCCCAATTGGATGTCCAAGGAGAGAACAAAAGTGTTGTAAACTCCACCGGACGGTCGCAGATTTTCCACTCCGACCAACCCACGAGCCAATCCTAGGTAGGATTTATCAGCGGGTATGGTATACTTTTGGCGAAAAGGATACAAAGACCAGGCACTCTCGCAACAAGGGGGGAAAAACTGATTTAGTGCGTGGATATGCGCGCTGATGAAACGATCAGGAAGGCTGGCACGCCGTAGGAAAAAATGATCACAGAATGTTGGCTGTCGTCTCTAGGAGAGCTTGTGGGCTGCTTAAAGCGTGCTACCCATACGTCATGCTATCGCAATTACAGCCGCAATAGCCCTGTCAGTGGGGATAAGAAAGAAGCCAGCGAAGTATTACCGAATATTCTCGTGCCGGAATTGGCAGTGGTATGAGAAATTGTTCAACTACATTTAGAACCGGATTGCTACACAATCCTAAGGATTGTAAGATTGAGCGGTAGTTATATGTCTGTTTACAGCCTTTGTTAATTCTGAAGGGAGAACTAGAAATACCAGAATCCACAAGAACCCATTTCAGAAGAAGTCTTGCAAAAAGAATTCATGAGATGCAAATCGATTTTTGAAGATCTGCATGTGGAACAATCGGAATTTTGGCGATCCAAGAAATCGTTCAAGACTGGATTAACAGCCACAGCAAGTTATCAGACAGAGTAAACACTACTTCGCCTTGCCACTTAGCGATATATCATCTTGTACCGCCTCTTAGTCTAAGAGAAGCGATCCCGAGCTCACGAAACCGAAGCCCCATGGGCCTCCAATACCATCTGACTTGGACCGAAAAGGCCGTGAACATCCCAGTGGTAGTCAAGCAGTTTCTTGTATACTCTTTCGACAGGTATGCACTAGTTTTTCAGGAATGGAATTCTTGTTCGCCAAGGGACATCATCGCCTTATGCGTGTCATTAGGACCACACCTGATATTTAGCTGTAAGTGGCGGAAAACAGAAGCCCCCAAAGCAACATCTTACTCCCGTATGCACGTCAAATCTCTAACCAACAATGTCTTGACCTCGATCCAGGATCTTTCTGAACCGATGTGGCCACCGGAGGTTGCGTACTCGTCCAACTAGTAAGAAGATCATAAATACCGCACTGTGGCCTTCAAAAGATGGCGGCAACTCCCTGGTGTAACCGAAGTTCCTCTTCCTGAAAACATCCGCCCGTTTGGTCCGGTACCACTCTCGCCTGGGACAACATCGATCACGCCTCGAAGGAACTTTGTTCTGGTGGGGGGGGCACTTCTCACCGGGGAGTCAATGTGTATCGCCGTACAGGCGGTGCATTTTCAGTACCGGTAATGGTGAAATCCGAAAATGAGTAAGCAGAGATACGGTGGACGACGCCAATCCTTCCTATTTACAATGCAGGTAATCGGTCGCGGTCCCCCTTCTCGAAGATATGTAGAGATGACATCAACAGAAATAATGGAAGACGCTTGGAAAAAAGTAAGTTTGCTATTGGCTTTTGGCGCGCCTGCATTCCAGTGAAACACCAAACCATTCCCTAGCTGGACTGGAGTCAATATATTTGGTGAGAAACAAGCACGTGGTGCGCAAAAAAGATAGCGTAAGGTTACCTCCCACGACTATAACGCTCCGGCGACTGATATGTCTACCGGTGTACCAAGTCCTAACGAGTCGCTTACAGATCAAAGAAACCTTGCGGTCTCCAAAGCATTGTTTGTTGTGTTCGACCAGGCGGCTGTACGCTCAAAGCCACCGAGATTAAAATGGAAACACAGTGCCCAGTTCAGTGCATTGTTTTGAGAGACTGGGAGTTTTTTCATACCATTTGTACTTTCTTGGCGGTGATAGGAAAGCGTTTCCAGGACGCTGGTTTGCGAAAGATGGTGCGTTGGAATCTGGAGTGATTGCTGACGGCATCCGCGGCTGGCGTTTTGGAAGGTCGAAGTTATAATCGTGCCATATGGTTCACAAGCTCATGTTCGAGGCTCTTAACCGACTAGCGGGAAAGGGTTTCAGCGGTGGATTGAAGAAAGCCACGAAGACAAGAAAAACTCGTGTGGATGACTTATGAAAGGACTGAAGCAGCTCATGATTCTACATGTGAACCGAAGTTTAAGGACGTCATTGAGCAGTCCCTTATTTGAAGAGGTCTCGCGGCTATTCTGTCGTATTCAAATCACCTCGTCATAGTAACGGAAAGCTTTCAAAGTTCTGGATTGTCGTATGTTGGACATGGTCGAGGCACTACTGGGACTGATAAGAGCGACTAGGGAGGGAAACTGGTCAATGCACCTCTCTTCTGTGAGAGAAATTGTTCCCTGGTGCTTCGCTTATGATAATGTAAATTACGCCCGGTATCTCTCGGAAATGTCCCATTTTCCCGAGGAGTACCCAGACGCGTTCAAGTATGTAAGTTCGGGAGGACTTTCTGTTCAGCTCGGCAACAGCAATCCTTTTGGGAGAGAACCTGTTGACCAAACATGTGAAGAGACAGTAAATAAGGACACTCAAACCTCAGGAGGCATGAAAGGATGCAGCCTAAAAGCAAATGCCGTCAGCAAGTACTATTTGGTGGCGGAATATCGAAGCACATTCCTCAGGCAACTTAGGGACATGCTGCATATCAACAGCTCTTCTCCGAAACACAATGATTTACATCGTTCAAGGATCACGCGCGATGAAACGGACGTTAAGAACATAATTTCATTACTTCAAGATACTTGGCTAAATCCCTTTAATCCCGACCTTCAAGATCTTGTCTGTCTATCGACCGGAAAAGTCGCCTCTTCTGAAGTACAGCATGATCTGCTACGTGCGAAAGATGTTGGCGAAGAAGGTTACAAAGCTTTCAGAGAACAGCGTCTCGAATGTGATCCGCCAAGTGTAAAATTCCACGACACCATGAAGAAAGCCAAGCTCAAGACCTTTACCGACTTCAACAAGAAGATAAGGTTAAAGCATCTAACAGCCAAGAGGTTGTTCTTAAAGCCGAGAAAAGATTGTTTGCACAAATGATTGTGATTGTAGAGTGCAGAAACTTGCAGATGAGTGAGGTCCTCGCCCATCCTCTTGGACCACTTCCATGGACACTGGCTAATCCAGATGGCACTTTGCGCAAGACGAATAAAGCCTCCTTGGCAAAGGAACTCCAGAAGAATGTACAAACAGCAGATGCTATTCCCCAACCATCAGCATGCTTAATAGATGGCATCGCTTTACTTCAGCGTCTAAAGGATGGCCAGAAAACATTTGCTGAGATTGCCGAGTCTCTACTTAGCATGGAGTTAAACGAAGGGACTTCAAGCGACAGAATTGATGTCATATTCGATGATTACAGAGACGACTCAATAAAGAGCGTTGAACGAGAGAACAGAGGAGTAGGTTGAGGAAGTGAGTTTCGTAACCTTCAACCAGATCACCAGGTCAAACAATGGCGAAAATTCCTGTGCAGTTCACGGAACAAGCAGGCTTTGATAGTCTTTGTGACTAAGGAATGGCAGAAGGAAAAGTATGCACACAAATAATTAGGGAAGACGCTCGTGGTCACCTGTGGCAGAGAAGGCTACCAGTTGTCATCCGGAGTGGTTGAACGTCTGACTGATCTCGACTCATCTCAAGAGGAAGCGGACACCAGGTTACTGTTGCATGCAGCTCATACCGCGAGATCAAAGTTTGTTGCCGTAATAATCGTATCAGAAGATACAGATGTTTTGGTACTGTGTTTGGCCTGCAAGAGTTTTATTCCGTCTTCCATGTTCATTAAATGCAGTTCCCAGACAAGAGTAAAGTACTTAGATGTTTCAAGGATGGTTGAGAGAATTGGAGCAAGTACATGCAAAGCATTACCGGGATTCCATGCGTTTACTGGCTGTGATATAGTTCGTGCGTTTCAGGGACGAGGGAAGGTACTAGTGTTTCAGATCATGGCAAAAGATCAAGGGTTCCAGGAAGTATTCCAGGGACTTGGAAAGGAATGGCAGCTGTCTAACGAGCTTTACCGTGACCTCCAGAAGTTCGCCTGTGGTATGTACTGCAAGAATGCGGGAACAAATGAAGTCAACGAGCTGCGATACCAGTTGTTCTGCTTGAAGAAAGGGAATGTAGATTCCAATCAGCTACCTCCCTGTGACGACTCACTTCGCAAGCATGCACTTCGAGCTTACTATCAAGCCGCAATTTGGAAACGAAGTCTTCAACGATGTCCGTTAATACCTTCCCCTTTTGGATGTGGCTGGTGTACTGAAGATGACAGGTTGGCGATTGATTGGATGGATGGCCTACCAGCCCCGAAAGCAGTTCTGGAATTGTTGTCTTGCCAATGCAGCAGGTCCTGTAAGCTTCCATCATGTTCCTGTATGGCAAATGGCCTGAAATGCACTGACCTCTGTCGTCTTCAGGACTGCACCAACAGGTGTGATGATGATGATGATGATGATGATGATGATGACGATGACGATGAGAACTGCGATATCAGGTGAGGCCCTCGTTATAAAATATCGAGTCGTCTGTAAAGACGTAGAACTAGTATCGCTTGTGTGAGCCGTAGTTATAGTACTTCTCGGCAAGTTTACCAGTAAGCTGGTTTAATTTTAGCAGTAACAATGTTTTTATCTTCTAGTGAAACTGATGCTTGAGTCATACGAAACTAGCATGAATGGGTTTCTGCGAAGGATGTATAAAAGCCGGACTGTACTGTGGAGGGAGGTTTGGAGGGAGGTTTATCAGACCTTATGGGAGTTCATTACAGCCAATGCAGAATCAAGTTACACCTGATGTAATTAACGACTGATGTTAACTCCCATAATAACTGTTAATATGCTATTTCGTCAAGAAAACATACGAAATATTCCGCGAGTATCGCTATGGGAATGTATAGGGTAAAATACCCTGCTTTCATGGTAACCAAAACGGTAAAATTTTTGTTTGAAATGAATAACCCATGGGGTAATATAAAATGTCCAAGCATAGTTTTGATTTCTGCTTAATGGTCAAAAGATATAATAGTAGTTTCTAGGTAATTTCAGACAAGTTTCCATGTTCACTTTAAAGCGATATTTTACTGAACTCACTTTATCATGTAATATTTTATGATTTGAATACTTATCAAATTGACACATGGAATTTGGGGCATCATTATCAAAGTTTCATGCTTCATGAAAAAAAAGCAAGCTTCAACAAGCATCCAAAGGCGAAGATTGTCGTTTCTACGGTATTCGTTGCCATGGTAACGAAATAAACACAGGCAACTTCTCGGAAAGGAAAGTCTTATAGATATACATAAGATATCCAAGTATCACTTCCTGCGGGTATCATGGTCCAAAGATATTAATTTTTTAATGTTGAGCATTTGGCAAGATTGCCAGATTTTTTATCCTACTGGAATCCCCACACCCGATCCCCAATTTTCACGTCATTTCACCAAAAAAGGTACCGATTCAGCGTTGATATCATGGATTTTCGTAAACGTTAATGATTGTAGATTAAAAAAATCCATGATAGCGCTGGTCCCTCCAATTGGTACAAAAAAACTCTGTTTTGGGGGTCTTGGCCCATGGACTGATTCTTT
>JAHPZR010007963.1:0-10841 GCA_019787425.1 Platygyra sinensis | reverse complement strand
TAACATCTGAGGTTTCCAATTACTCAATCTGCACCAAATGGCCTTAAATATTATTACAAATTCTTGCATTATAGTTATTCAGAAAGCACCCCGTAAGAATGTTTGCTGTGAAAGCTGCACTAACAAGAGCCACAAAGAGAGAGAAAATTAACATTTAATAATCAAAATAAACAGGGATTTTCCTTTCTTTTTTCCAATGTTTTCTAAAAGGAATGGAAAACAATTTCTTGGTGTTCCTATAAAGTCATATACCGAAACATTTGTTGACACTTGGGAGAACTCGAAAAAGCTGTGGAAACACTCTCTTGTAAGTCATGTTCCCACATTATTCTGGTTCTCCTGCACTTCCACTTGTGATTCTACAACACCATTGAAACATGGATCTTAAAATTGGCTGATTTCAATAAATTATTCACTGAAATAAGAAATAGAAATTGCCAAATTTCTGTGGCAGTAAAATTAAAATCAAACATTTAAAAAACCTGACAACTTTTAAATTTGCAACACGTTTCCGATACTCAGTGTCCGTCATCAGTTGAAAGATGTTTACAAGTGAGTGACATTACAAATTGTAGAACAATAGTTAAAGACCTGTGAAAAAGTTACATAATACTTCAGGGATACAGTGGAGGAGAAGAATAAAAGGGTACGAGAACAAATCTGTGAGAAATGCTTAATACTAATAGTAATTAAAGTAAGAGTGTTAGATTAACATGTTTGAGTTGTTTATTCAATGCAGGTCATTCCCAGTCAATGTGAACAGTTTATTTTGATCTTTACTTGGAAATTAGTAAGAGACAAGTCTAAGATGGAAAAACAATTGAAGGAGCATATTACCAGTAGATTCTTACACAACTCAGAACCCTGAAGATGTTTATAGATATGGTAATTGCGATCCGAAAGTGCTCACAAACCCCGGTGCCAAAATGTCTGGTGGTTTCACCGACATAACAGGCGTGACATCTTGCACATGTTAATTTGTAAACCACCTAGGAACGGAGTGCATTGGGGATAGAGTCCTTCACACTGAACATGTTACTTAACTTACAGGAAGGCTGACCTATTGTTTAAATCCTTACAATATTTTTTGGCAATGATTTTGATTTTACCTTGGGTCTACCTTGTGCTATAAGGTAAAGGGGGCCAATGTAAGGTGATTAAAAAAGTGTTTGGTCATTCCCTTAAAATGGTTCTCCCAGGATGCAACACCTCAGTTGATGGTAACGGCACAAAGGGTATCATTTTAATGTACATTTCTGGTGCCAAGTTTAAAGAACACTACGTTAATATTTCCTGAGATATTCTTGATTGAGTGTTGTACCTATGACGTCATCAGTTTATTCATTTGCATAATGCAAAAATGTAAATATCTCTAAAACGAAAAAAGATCTTACAAAAAGGAAAACGCTATTCTTCTTTACTTAGAAAAGCCTTTCAAATAAGCAGCAATTACTTTTTTACTTCCTGGGCACTTAAATTATTACACTGTATGTAACTTTTTCACAGGTTTGTAACTGTTATTCTACAGTTTGTAATTAACACCTTTATATAATGTCACTCACTTGTAAACATCCTTCAACTGATGATGGATACAGAGTATCTGAAACATGCCTTTTAAATTTAAACATTGTGTCATCTTTTTTACATGTAAATGTTTCAAACAGAAATTGATTTAACACTTTCATGAAGAAGCTACAGTCAAACCCATTAATACAGACACTGTATGGACAACAGAAAGAGCAAAGACAGGTCAGTTCTAATTGAACTAATGAAAATCTATACATTAAGGAACAAAACTACTGTGAATAAAATTTCAAGGTGTCTGTATTAAACAGTGGTTAATATGTTATTGATTAACAACAACTGATGTTACATGTTAATATGTTAAGAACATCATATTATTTTGCAAAAAAAAATAATAAATAACTAAGCGGTTAAACCTAAAGGCTAACCAGCTGGTGGTAATTATCAATCTCTTTTTTCCCCGAATTTTTGCACACACTGGCAACTCCCAAGTGTATTTTTTAAGAACATCTGACTAAAAATGTCTAATTACATTTTGGAAGTTGCAACAAAATAGATTAATTCTGTTAAGCTGGAAGATAATAAGAACCATTACATGCATCTCAGGCTTTATTATCTACAGTTGTGTTAACAAGCTTCATGTGCCTGCTTGTTTTTGATTTGTTTGTTTTCTATTATGTATTTAAAATGCTGCTGTTCACTTGTTAGTAAGTTAATTCTCAACATGCTTCCTTTAGTCAGTTATGATTTGTTACAATGAAATAGCAAAAATGCTACAGATCTGTTGCAAAGAGTCTTACCCAGTTTATTCCAAAGGAAACCATCCTAGATGAATATTTATACTTTACATGCAGAAACAAACAATAGCAGACACAGTTAATTAACATTATGTTTATCATATTACACATAGTTATGTCCTTTAAGAAAACATTTACTTGCATTTATAGAAGTTCAATGTTTACAAATGGCATACAAAATGCAAGCCTGTGACAAAATTCTTTCATCCCACATGTACATTCTGAAAGAAGTATTTTCAGAACACTGATTTCGTCAAGGTAGACTGTTAGACTAAGAACCCTGTTTTACCAACACCCACTTAACACAGAAACCTAAATAAACAACATACAGTCCCACTACATACTTATCATACTCATCAAAACTAAATCATATGTACTCAATAAAAACACCTAGCTCATACACTTTCTGGAACTGTGGTATCCATGTTAACAGGGTTTGTCTGCAGTAAGTATCTTCTTAAATAGTTTGACTGCAACACTTAATATCATTCATGCAGTTTGCTTGCTGTAAGAGACTGTTACTTACAAGAGATCACTCCTGATGGGGGTTTAAGGTGGCTCGATTGGATTTTTGAGTAACATTACTTCTCAACTTTGAGCAACCAGAGCACCACCATTCCCAACACAACAGAAAATTCAAAGCTAGTGGTGTTTTAGAGAAGGATGAAAGTTTCAAATGAGGTGGGTTTTACCAACATTTAAGTTACCATAGCAACATTATGACATCATACCTCATTTTTCACAAGACTGAATAACTTATCATCAAGAGATAATATTTTGGAAATATGACGTTGGAATCTTAGAGCTGACATAGTTGTCTAGATGATGGCAAAATTAGTGAAGATCAGTGCAACTTACTCCCGAGTTGACGCTGAAAAGGTCTGATAGCATTTAAGGGCGGCACCATGAGAGGTCTTTTAAGTTTCTGTGCACACTTTAATAAGCAAGAATCATAAAGGTGCACTCACTGATCAACAAAACCATTGTGAAACTTGAAAATGTTGGCCCGACATTGTCAAAAATTAGACCACTTCTTTCCTAATCGTCCATAGCTACAAGTGTAAACAACTTTTGTGACTAGTATGGTGCAAATTGCAGATTTATACAAACACTTTCACTGGATTTTCAAGTACAACTAAATCTTGGTGAGACTGCCCCTTTAACTAGGGTTGTACATCGAGAGATCTGGGCTCTCTTGCTTAAAGCAGTAATTAACCAATACAAGACAACTTCGCAGTCCGTTTATCACAAATAAGAAACTTCTTCTCTTATTTTGTGTCCAACAGTTTGACAGTTGACACTACATCAAACAGCAGCTTATAACAAACTTTGAACTACAAATGATTGATCTAAATCTTTGGATAACTTTCAATCCCAGATAAGAAAGAGCATGTTAAAAAAATAATAATAATAATAATAATTAAAAAATTTTAACGCACCTTTTCCATGCAAATATAAAATACAGCAAAAGAACATGATGGCAAATTGCTAAGTTATGATATCAACACAGAAAACAAAAACTACAGATACCTGACTGTAATGACTGCAGTGGTCAACAGGTTTCACCTCAAACCTACGAACATTGTAATGTGCAAAAGCCTCCTCATCTAAGTATGTTACCGTTAGAGGACCATGAACTTCACTCTTGTCTTGTTTAGATGGCCAGTACATTGCGCACTTATGCTGACAGGAATATAAAGAACCAAGTCACAGGAGAATCGTAACTTTTTTCATTTGTTTATTTTTCCGGTTAGGCTCTTTCACAATCTAATAAAAAGTCATAATTATAACTCCTTATCACAATTTCATATAAAAAATAAATATCACTGAGTGAGAAGAGGACTATTCCAGGGAAAAACTGGTAGTGCCTGTCATATATTTAGGCCTTTTTTCTTCACACCTGTTTTATTTGATTGTTTAAAAACCAAACCAAAGAAATCACTCTAGCTAATCATACACAATACATACAGTACTGTGTACCTATCACAACACCAGGTAAGTACAAGAAGTGCCCTATACTGTTAAACACTGGAAACTGAGTTACAAAAGATAGGAGTATTAAGGTAAAACCAAAGCAAATGCAAATGACTTTTGACACTCAAACAAAACTGCTCTAAAAAACAAATATCTGTGAAGAGACTGACTTACCCTTCCTCTTTCTCGGATGTTAGTGATCATAACAATGACCCTACAGTTTTGTTCCCATACCATCCTCCAAAAATCATTTATAGTGTTAGCCAGGGGTCCTTCAAAAGACGAACCACAAAAAAAAAACTTTTTTAGTTCACAGTTTCAGCCTATTACTAAGTTATAACAATTGGACCAAGTGAAGTACAATTCAGGGAGTGGTGATATCTACTACATCATCGGGTCAACCCTGCTGGATGTGTGGCAAAGTATTTATGTGTAGAGACAGAACACAGTCAGTCCACCAGACATTATTTTTTTCTTTTGAGACATTTGCATGTTATCATGGCTAAATCCCAAATTACAGTCAAACTAAGTGAAGCGTACCCCTCAAGATTGCATTAATGAACTGATTATTTGAAACTTGAACCCGCTAGTCGTTTCAAGAATGTAATAATGAATTGATTATTCAAATATTGAACTCGCTCGCTCGATCCAAGAATATGGCTAACAGGTTCCATTTTCAAAAATTAAATCAATTCACTGTTGCAACTAGTAGGTTTCAAACCTATTAGTCTTTTCTAGAATGCAATAGTGAATTGATTTTTCGAAAACAGAACCCGTTAGCCGTATTCTCAGATCGAACGAGCGAGTTCAATATTCGAATAATCAATTCATTATTGCATTCTTGAAACGACTAGCAGGTTCAAGTTTCAAATAATCAGTTCATTAATGCAATCTTGAGGGGTACGCTTCACTTAGTTTGACTGTAAATTTGGTTTACATGACAGACAGAAATTTTCTAGAGCCGAGGAAAGCCTTGCAAACACTGACAGAAAGATGTAGATAAATTACAAATGGCTTTCAATACATGTATTTGAAATGAAAGAACAATTACAATTGCCACATATCCAGCAAGGTTGATTCGATGGCATAGTGGATATCACGCCTGACTAGTAATTGGGAGACGCAGGTTCGAATCCTGCTTGAGACATGTCATTTTTCTTTCATTTCAGAGAGTGTGTCGAAAGTCGTTTGTAATTTATTTACATCTTTATTTTCGTGTATCTATCACAACGTCGGAATTAAAAATGTCTTTTGAAAACTTTTTTTGAGTGAAAAGGTATGTGCACAAGCCTTGAAGCCTGTAGACAACAATATGAAGAAAGCCATTAAAGAGTGCGTACCTAATTGACGTAAAAATCACATGGGTATCCAACTACAAAAAGTTCAAATCGGACACCTGTAATTGGACACCCACAAGATCACACGCTGTTTACATGACAAATAAGCATGCAAAGAACCAATAACAATCAAGAATTTTGTTACAGATATGATTAAAGTATATAAATATGTACTAGGCTAAGCCCATTCTCAACATTCTCACTACCCCTCTCCCCCCCTCCCCCCATCCGAAGATAAAAGTATTACAGTGAAACCTTTATCAAGCAAAACAGGTTGTCCGCTCTAAACAGGTTATAATATATTCTGCAATGACAGTTAATTATTAACCCTTTTGTAACACGTGTAAGATTAAAGACTGCTCATAACACAACACCAACTGGTCAGTCAATACATCACTCTGGAATAATTTACATAGGTTTTAAACAACATCACTGTACAATGTTTAAGAGTCTGAGCTAAGCTTTTAGAAGTAAAAAGCCCTTGAAGTGGCCACTTATTGTTGGTTTTGTGTAACAAAATGGCTTACAACTGGTGTCCACTTTCGTTAAACAGAAGTGTCCACTGAATCCAGGTTTATTTTGCAGTAAATGTGTGAAAACATTTAGGGACTCAAACTGGTGTCCACTTAATAGAGGGTGGCCACTTAATATAGGGTCTGCTGAAAACAGGTTTCACTGTACCATGATGGTTAATTTAGTTTCAATCTGAATTCATTGAATAAAAATAATTTCCTTTCTTACAGTACTTCTGTAATTTGAATTTCTACACTCGCCCTTTAAGCAAGCAAAAGAGAGAACCCACCAGCGCGAGGTTATCAACACAACTTTATTTGCACCCTGCTGTTTAGGAGAGGGAAGAGGAAAAACTGTTGAACTCACCTTGTGTGGCAATGTAAGCATTTACTTTCTTGAAGCTCTGGAACCAAATTAAAGATTAATAAACTTAATTAACTTGGCATATTGGTAATGTGCATACAAGTGCAAAAGTCCTAAAAAATGGTTTCTATCACAAGAAGAAGTACACTATTTTTCCTGGTAAGACACCATTTTATATAGTTAAACTGCAGAGATTTTTTGGGCCACAAACCACAATATTATCAATTAATTTCCGAGACATGAACACACTACTGCAACTGAAATGTCACCCATGCAAACAATATTCCTCATAGTAGTAGTAGTAATAATAATAACAACAACAACAACAACAACAACAACAACAACAATAATAATAATAATAATAATAATAATAATAATAATAATAATAACAATAAACATATTTTACCAAAGTAAACCCATCAGCTAATGCTGTTATCAAGGGGTGTCCTGGACAACTAAAAATAGAGTTACAATACAAATGAAATCCTAAAAGCATTACAATGTGTAGTAAGAGATATATGCAATAATCAAAAACCTAAGAGCTCTTCAACATATGGCATTTTCCTGGAGAAACACAACAAACTTGATAAAAAAAGGAGACAATACTTACATCAACATAGTTTGCATTAATGTAATGCGAGTCTGGTTCATTCTCTGTTGGAGAAAGAATAACTCTTGAATGGTCATCTGAAGAAACAGAAAAAAATGTTCTATGGATTCTAGTTCATCACTCATGACAGGTCCTTAACAAGGAAAAGTAAAGAGGCCATTAGGGCCAAGGAAAATAAGCCACGGATTACACAAGCCATAGCTTACACTAGACACAAACTTACCATATTAATGGTACAGGTCTTATACAAGCCACAGATAACGTAAGCTGTGGCCTGCACAAGATGAGGGTTTTGAGATAGCTTAAGGACGTTCGCGCGAAAATTTTCTAGTCGATAGAATTTTTTAAAATTTTTATTGCAGGCAGATAATGAGTTGCTTGTGCCAGAAATGCAGAAAAAATTGGGGGTCACCATCTTCGTTTCAGAGATAAAGCGTATGGTAAATTATACTGATTTCGAAAAATTGTCCCATATAATTGAGCACGGTCTACAGGGGTTTATGGCTGAAAATATCGAAGGTGAGTAAACGGAGGCAAACGATCTTAGTCATATCTTGTAGAAGTGGATCTGTTGCGTAAATAATTCCAAATGTTAGTAACGTTTTCACAAAATTTAACCCTTTAACCCTTTCACTCCCAAGAGTGACTTAATAGATTTTACTCTGTCCAACGCCAGACGATTTTACTCGTCAAAGGGAGACCCCTTGGGAGTGAAAGGGTTAAAAAACTATCTCCCTTAACCCTTTCACTCCCAAGAGTGACTTAATAGATTTTACTCTGTCCAACGCCAGATGATTTTACTCGTCAAAGGGAGACCCCTTGGGAGTGAAAGGGTTAAGGTAATTCCACTAAAACAGAACCTACACTGAGATTTTTCTCAAACTTTGCCAATTGCTTGTTTATATTATAGAAACTTAAATTTTGAAATAAAAATGAGGGGTCCCCATGTTCATTTAGGAGCAGCAGCACCTTGTTTATTCCATATAAAACCTTATAAAAGCACCATTATTATAGTCACGATTGCTTGCTAAATTCACGTTTCTGACGATTGTTTTTTGTTCAACACTGAGAATTGGCCCATATTTATTTTACATAGAGAAATTCACTTCTCAATTCAAAACAACAGAAAAAAATGATAGGTCACCATAGTCGTTTTCGAGAAAATGACGATTACTTCTTTGGCGAGGTCCAGTCGTAAAGAAAAAGCCGCCATTTTCTAATGAGCGCGCTAATCACGCGTAAAATTATGCGCAGTAGGGATGCGCAATGCAATACTGGGGAATTACCTTAAGAGGCATTTGAAACTGCCGCACAGATGCACGAAGAGCTAATAAGAACGGAATTCCACGGTGCATATTGCCCAAAATTCAAACTTCTAGTCGATAGATTTTCTTCATTTTTTCCCTAAGCGTAGAAAATCAGTAGACAAAATGATCCATCGAAAGAAAAATTGGGGTCACCGTGCATCCAAGATCGTTAAATCCAGGCAAAGTTCTAGCAATGGCCATCTGCCCTATCATTTGTTTATTTTATGACTTAGCGCGCACGCTCATGCATGACGTGGCATGTGAATTTCCGTGCGCAGTAAGGGTGTGCAGAAACAATTAGCGCGAACTTCCTTAAATAAGCTGCAGCTTATATAAGACACAAAACCACTCATCTAAATGGTATTGCGGCTTGTTTGTGGCTTATGTAAGATGTGAACTTACTCTGTGCAAGCACAAGGTATTGCGGAAAAGCAAGTCAAGAGCTCACGCAATACCGTGATTGCTATGACAACCAAGACAAAAAGGAGGCATTAGTCACGAGTAAGCTGTAAACCATTTATACAAGCACTTCGCATCTTATATTAGCCATGCTCATATAAATGGTCCAGTTCACATCTTATGTACAGTAGGCCACAGCTTGTGAAATGCGCAGCTTACTTTTCTTGTATAAATGGCCCTAATGTGTCTTGCTAGAACACAACACATACAAATTGTACAAGGTCAGTTTCCATGGTTGAACTCCCACCCTTCAAGTCTAGAGTCAGAGTTCTCCCAAACTTTCAGGAGTGTTTCTATTTAACAATAAGATTATGAGCTCAAGATTTTTATCGCATGATAGTTGACAAGGGCGCAGCCCGAGTCAACTATCGCGCGATAGAAATCGAGAGCAAATAATCTAATTATTTTAGTATAAATCTACTGGTCGTTTAAAACTTAATCTAAATCCTCTTCTCAACACTTCGAAAAACGCCAAGAAATGGCCATCAATTTGTTAACAAGCGTACACTGTCATGCTACTCACTATCTATCACAGAATAGATAGTGAGTAGTGTAGCCAATCAGAGAATGGCATTCGTGATAGAACGCTAGTAGATTTATACTAAAACTCAATAGAAAGATAGAGAACATGTTTTCTATTTCTTTAAGGAAACACTGCAACAAAAAAAGGAAACAACTTCTTTACATTGGTCATCAAAATGTTAATTCTCTTTGTTCGCACCACCATTACATAAACAGCTTGTGCTAGTTCTGTGTCTCTATCGAGTTTTAGTAGAATATTATTATTCTACTAGTATACTAATGCAAATGCTGCAATCTGATTGGCTGAGCTACTTGTATACTATCAGCCATCAGAGTACAGTGGCTGCCGGTCGTACACGAAATGCAATGTTTTTATAGTTTTTCCGAAGTTTTGGAAGGAATTTTACATGTAAACAGGTGATTAAATTCCTGAGAAGACTAAAAGAAGCACATTTACGGTTTCTTGACTTAAAAAACTTGAAGATATTGAAAAAGCAGGTACATGCGTAAACAACTGCAAGGACACATGCAACGATACATGCAACTTTGTATTGGGTAAGATTCAATAATGAGTGGGAAAATAATTGGAAACCGTTATTTGCGTTAATTTCAGTTAGAATTCTACTAAAACAATTAGATTATTTGCTCTTGATTTCTATTTAACAATTAGACTGCGAGCCCGAGTTTTCTACGAGCAGATAGTCAACGAGGTGAAGCCAAGATGACTATCGCTCGTAGAAAATGAGGGCGAGTAGTCTAATTGTTTTAGTATAAATTTACCGTAGTCTCACTGCATAAAAAGAAACAATGTCAAGTAACACGTAGAAAAGAACTGTTTAATTTTGTTACATCAGGTTCAAATGTGGCGCGCGATGTGTTCTGGCGCGGGTAGAAAAAGAATCACCTGTACAATCACGTGTGCAACTGTTTTTTATCAGCAGATAGAAAATGGTAATATAGCCAATCAAATTCGCAGATTCACACTAGACTACAGTAAATTTATACTAAAACGGGATAGTTGATTCGGCCTTCAGCCTCATCAACCATCACCTCATAGAAATCTTGAGCTCATAATCTAACTGTTAAATAGAACCATGATTTTGAACCAATCAGAACATGCATTTTCTTAGGGCTGTTTTCTAAACATGTTGTTGCAAGTCCGAATGTTCTTAATGGTAGGTATAGTTTGTAGTCTAATCAGAACACAGGGATGTTGGAAACAACAACTTGGTTATTCAATCCACACGAAGGCAGTAATTCCACACAAGACTTCAACAAGCACATGCTAGGCTTGTCAGTTACACTTGAACTTCCATCACACTTGTCAAAACACAGCCTCTGCCAGATATCCACGTAACCTCTCTGTTACACTCCAACAAACACGACCTCTTGTCGACACTTAACACGCGACCTTCGTCACACTTCAGTAAACACT
>JAHPZR010007962.1:20000-24421 GCA_019787425.1 Platygyra sinensis | reverse complement strand
CAAAGTGATAATACAAAAACAATTCCCAATAAGGTTAATATCACACTAATGTACCAAAAACGCCCTGGATCACTTACTAGAAAAGATACAAGTTATATACAGGTTCTGTTATCCCTTCTCTGTTCTTCATTAATTATCAAAATCCTGATCGATGAGACCAAAACTACCACTTAGTCTATCATCATAGAGCGGTTTTCAACTGAGTGTCCTAAAATCAAAGCCAAACCAGTTAATTACCAATTAGACTACTCAGCCAATCTCAAACCTTAGTTAAACCAAAATCAAGATCAATGTAAATGCCAGATTACTTTAGATGCTCAATTGAAAAGCGCTCTAATATCCTATTGGTTCATCTATCCGTAATTAAAAACCGAACATAGTTATACTTGCTTTATAAGACAGTTACTTCACGTTTGTACTTATACAAAAATGATTTATCACTGTTGTAAGCACATTGATAAAATCTTGTTACAGAGCTTGGTCAGTGATAACAAACAAGCTTTAATGGCATTTGCCCACAAGCAGACTAGAAACCTG
Organism: Platygyra sinensis; assembly: GCA_019787425.1. NCBI lineage: Eukaryota > Metazoa > Cnidaria > Anthozoa > Scleractinia > Merulinidae > Platygyra > Platygyra sinensis. The sequence goes on along the minus strand of JAHPZR010007962.1, from coordinate 23,884 downwards.
AACAATACCGTTGTACGTAGAGAGGTTTTTACATCGTCTGATGGCTTTTGAAAGCAATTTACCGTTTACAAGTAAATTACAATAGGCTCAAAGAAGCCAAGGAAATTATGCGAACCGATCAGAGCCCTAGTATAGTTCATTGACCAATCATGCGCGAAACCAACACTCTGTTCAGATCTGTCATCATAATATCTCTCTAAGCTTCATCGTTTTGCACACGAACTGAACTCTCTAATGCAGAAACTAGAGTTATCAACTAGATAATGCAGCAACCTATTACTTAATAAACTGTTCAGAAAAGGAAACAAAAAAATAAAGCAACGCAAAACAAACCAAACTTAAAGCAGAACATTAGTAACCAGTCCTTTTTCCACTCTATATCAGATGTGCAAGGCTTTAGCTGAGATTGTTCGATCCATTTCACAGTGTTCTTTCGTCAGAAGGTTAGAATGGAAACCGGTGGTGTAAATTAAAATCTTTTCAGGCCACAGATAATGGGAAAAAGACCAGTCTGTTTGAAACGATTTGCGGTTTTTCATGCATGATTGTAGAAATTTACGTGAATTCAATCACCGACAAGATACGCGACAGCTACCCTCTTAAAGTTATGATGATGATGATGATGATGATGACGACGATGACACTGACGATGACGATGACGATGATGACGATAATGATGATAGAGGTTGAAGATGGTTTTGAGTTTTAAGTCAAATAAATAAACAATTATCCAATTACTTGAAAAAAAGATCCCAGAGCTGTGAGACAGAAAGAAACCTATTCAACAATTTCACGAAACGTTTCTTAGGCCAACTAAAATCTTCGTTTCTTTGACCATTAAAAAAAGCGAAATGGTTTTTTTGGTTAATAAAAGCTAAATGTTTTAGAACAGTTCAACGTGTTGGAATTACACAGGAAAGGAAATGATTTAAAGAATAAAGAACGAATAAAACTTCACGGAACAACTGATTTTAAAACTTTTTGCATTTTAGCTTTCAAACTAATCTCTTTCTCTCTCCCATTGTCCAATTGTTCATTGATGATTATCATTAAAGATAAAGAGTCGTTCTTCTGGAGGAAGATCATTGGAGGTTTCATGTCAAAATGTCAGCCAGAAAAAATGCAACACGACTCGCATCATTTTCCCCGCAATCAATTTTAAATTTATGTTCAAAAAAGAACCTTCCCTAGATTTCGAGAATCAGTTGCCTTCTCCTGGCACCACCGTCGATTTCTGCACTGTTGCTAGGCGACGAAACCTCGACTGGTTGCTTAGCAACGTATTCTTTGCCAGGCGCAAGATCCTGATTCAAGTCTCTATATTCGAGTGCTGGGGAGCCTGGGTCCAAGTTTAGAGCTCCATCTAGTACCTGTCGATCTGGTGGTTCTGAGACCACTAATCGTTGGAGCTTTCTGTAGGGCTTTTCTTGAGGGGCTGAACTTTCCAGAAGGTCCCTAAGAGAGAACCGCTCGCAATGGTTCCCTGTGAAAAAGGTTGGACATCTGCAAATGTTTCTGTCAAAGCACCTTCCACCATTTTGGCATCTTGGTATGCAGATCGCTACGAAATAGAACGAGATAGTATATGTTATACAAAGTAACAAGGCCTGTAGTCTTTCCAAAACATTACGCTGTATTTAGCAAATTCCACAAAAAACACTGTCACGGTACTGGGGTTTGATATAATACGTCAAATGTACACATTTAAATACGAGGTCTAGTCATCCGGGTCTTTTTTGTTCCTACACTTTTTAGTGTAGATGTCAGATCGCCAATCTAGTCTAAACCGAATCTGCTAGAGAACTTTAGAAATATAGCATATAAATTAACGATGATATCATTATTCTGAGATCTTATACCATTATTATCAAATTGAAATAATGTTGTAAAATGTAGGTGAAATTAGAATTTTAAGATATTTTCTTCATATTGTCTATGCTGAGTCAATATACTGCGCGCGTCATGCTTTCACCACCAACATTTGGGCCTTTTTGGCTTGTATAGTCTGCTTTGTTTGTGTGGCAGGTTAGTGACTTACATAAACAGAACTGCTTTTTTTCACGTTATGCGTCCGCTTTGTCTCAAACCAAACGTTTTCTAGCCATCCGAAAGTAACGGCTATCTGAAGGTAGCTGCGCCTTTTACATTCTAGATCCGTAAGTACTGAACTGGGGTCGTTAGTTTTGGAATTTACGGTACATTACGATCTCACTAATTTGCCGGTCTTACTAACCTCCTTCGGATAACAAGTCAGCCCTATTGTTAGGCACGATAATATTCACTATGGGGCGCACTACAGCATGGGCCTCAGAAATGGGAGAAGGTCGTGTTCCTTGATGTAAGGTCACTTGAGCGCTATCTTGTAGCTTCTCCTGGTCTTGTCCGTCTTGTTGATTGTCAACTGAAAAGAATTCTATTGATCAGTATTGAACTTTTCCTTACGCTAGCACTAGAATTTAGAATGAAAACAAGAGCATACAACAAGGAGTTCATATTTAAGACTATTGTTTGCCAATTAATATGGACGCGTAAGAGGCAGACTGTATTTTAGAGGTAGAGTGGACATTTTTATAATTTCTGGTTTCTTTGTGACAAAGCGAACTGCCCTATACAGGTTTCTCTTACGACGGTGTGCGCAAGGAGAGACTCCAGAGCGTGTAACTCGCAATTTTCTTTGCATCAAGCACAGCTCGCTCCAAGTTTAAACACTTGGGTATAGTGTGAACGGGTTATTGTATAAAATGCACTTCGAAGAAAACTACTTAAAATGGCTCAACCGGGGTATGCGTGGTTTCACCGACTTACTGCACTCTAAAAGAATGGGAACATGATTGTCTTAATAAGCCCACTAAACTATATGAAAAGAAGGGGAAGATATCTGGAACATTTGTTGTACAACTCACCTTTAGTCTCTTCACGATCGAAGTCTCCCTGTTGGGAGGAGGAAGGTATGTTTGCGCTACTTGCCCCACCAGGGTAGAGAGAGGAAATTGGTATGACAATCTTGTCCGGACCGTACTGGGGCACGGGATTCTGTGGAGGCGTGCCCAGATCTTTAGCTACATATACAGTGGTTTGCTGTTGGCTATGAACGGGATGCCGAGTATGATGATGGGGTTCGTTTGAAGGGTTCGGGAAAATGGCTGTTTCTTTAGGTGGTGGGATTTCTGAAACGGGAGAAAAATGTTCAACCCAAGGATAATCTAATCTGACTAGTTCTGTTAATGTTGTTTTTCAAACCTGGTTTCTGCTCCACAACCAGAAGTCTTTTCGCCAAGTCTGCCAACGCTGTTTCAAGAACGGTAACCTCGCTTTCCAGCTTGAAAACTTTTTTCTCTAACTTGTGAACTTTGTCATCGTCTTCACTTCCGGAAGCAAAACTTGATCCTTTTGGCCCTGGTACGCAAAGACATTCCAATATCAGTTTTTGATAATTCGAACATTCAGTTAGGCTCGATTACCAGCCACTGCTCGGGAAAGGCGCGCTCCTCCCCCGAACTCACGGCTGGACACGTGGACTTGGCATTGTTAACTTCGACCAATAAAAAATCTGCCTGCCTGAATCGAGCAGGCTGCATAAATTATCTTTCTCGCAGTAGCAACGAAGAGCGATCGTGTTAGTGGGTCACCTAATCAAATACCTCCAACTGATGAAATAATGCCTGATCTAAACCATAGCGGCATATACAGCACACAAAATAGTCAACAGACTTTATGCGTGAAATCTATATTTGAATCGTGTGGTGCGAGAATGTCAGATAACGAACAAAGTCAAACAAAGAGGGATAACGTAAACATCGTAAAAAAATACTCAAGCAAATTGATGTGTTCTGTAGTCTTCTTGAAGGAAAGCGACACCAGTCTTTGGCAAAGCCAGGCAAAAT
>JAHPZR010007962.1:5000-15000 GCA_019787425.1 Platygyra sinensis | reverse complement strand
CATTTTCGGCGGGGATCATTTGCGGTCGACATCGGGGATCATTTGCGGTTCGAGATCATTTGCGGTCCAATTTGGGAATCATTTGCGGTCGTGGATCATTTGCGGCGCTGTACAGTGCAAAAACGTTTTTATTGCAATATCATTTGCTTTACTGCAGTGTTCTAAACAATAACAGCAGTAGCCACGTGCAGTCATTGCCTATTTTTTTGTGTGTCGCGGTCCAGCAATCAGTTTTACGACGTTCGCACGAAAATATTCCACTCGATAGATTTTGTTCAAACTTCTATTACGGACAGATCATAAATTACGAGTTTCAGGAATGAAAAAAAAAATTGGGGGTCAAGGAATAAGTTTCAAAGATAAAGCATGTTGAAAACTAGTCTGACTTTTAAAAAAATGGCGCGCGTAAATCAGCATGGAGATGAATCAACGGAGAAAAATTATCCTAGTAATATTTTGTGTAAGTGAATCCCATGCGCTAATAATTCCAAATGTCGCCAACTCTTTCATCAAACGTAACCTACGTAACGAAATAAGAGGGACGTTATATCGTTAAGTTTGCAGTGTGAATATCCTGACATAATGACACAATAGCAGCATGACAGCATGAACAGTACAATTAGGGGAAAAACTCATTTTTAATTTCCATCTTTTTAACTGTATGTCTTTGGTCGACGTTCACCGTAAACAATTATGTCTTTGTATCGCTAAAATATGACGTTTAGGCAGACGGCAAACGTCCTCTGATTATTTATTCTCTTCTTGTAATCCTTAATAGACCTTTTTCGCTTGTACATTTTGTTTTCCCAATACAGATCATGTGATGATACTCAGGAGATTTGATCTTTTGTCTTGTTCATTAAAAAGAGTACATGCAAGCATGAATATGTCTGCATGTACTCTTTTTAATGAACAAGACAAAAGATCAAATCTCCTGAGTATCATCACATGATCTGTATTGGGAAAACAAAATGTACAAGCGAAAAAGGTCTATTGGATAAATCACACAAAAATAGAAATTTGTCTTCTACTATTCACCGCAAATACAAATATTTTCACTCTTCTGTAAAGACAGCTGAAGACAAACAGAAAAAGTTACGTTTAGGCCTTTTTTTCTGTTTGAGGTAACGTCATGCTTTATCTCCTTCCCCCAGCAACAATTCGGAACAAGCAAGTTACACACGAGTGTATGGAGTGAGTACCTTGCACAATCTGTTTAATGCTGTATGTGTTATCGTCATCGGACGTCGTTAGAAGTGAAGTGGGCGGAGTGCGAGACGTCAATACATCAACTGTCAGTATAAAAATGATTGATGGGTGTCAGCTCACGTCACAAAAATCATTGGAAGGTCAGTGATGTAAATTAGCAAAAAACGCCTGATCAAATAATTCTAAGTTTAATTTAGCATTATCTAACATACACCTAATTGCAATAACGTTGTCACAGAAAAAAAACAAAAAGCAAAAAGCCAAATAAGAATTAATTAGGGAAATTTAAATTTCCATTGTTCTTAGATACTGTATATGAATGAAAATTACATTTTTTTATTCATGTCATTCATTTACATTATATTTTACATTCATGTACAGAATGTGAGAACAATGGAAATTTAAATTTACCTAATTAATTCCTATTTGGCTTTTTGCTTTTTTCTATGACAACGTTATTGCAATTAGGTGTATGAATAAATAATGAAATAATAATAAGTATAATATGATAAATGATATCTGCACAATGAAACAATGCATATGCACTCATTGGTACCAAGCTGCAAATAAACAAAAGAGAATGCACAAACTGTATGCGAAGAAAAATCAACAAAAAAGAAATGCACAAGTTACATGCAACCAAAAACATTCACAAGTTGTGTGCTGAGCGAAAAGTCAACAAAGGGCATGCATAAGTTACGTGCAACCCTCGAAAATTCTATAGCCATGCACAAGTTATGTGCTGAGTGAAAAATAAAAAAGAAAGACATGCACAAGTTACGTGCAATCCTCACGCAACAGACACGCACAAGTTGTGTGCAGAGTGAAAAATAAGCAAATAGACATGCAACGTTGCATCCTCAAAATGCCACAGACATACACAAGTTGTGTGCAGAGTGAAAAATAGACAAGCACAAGTTGAGTGCAGAGTGAGAAATTAACAAAAATATATGCACAAGTTACGTGCAACAATAAAAATTACATTAGTCACGCACAAGTTGTGTGCAGAGTAAAAAATCAACAAAAGGACATGCACAAGTTATGTGCAAACCTTAAAAATGCTACAGACATACACAATTTGCGTGCAGAGTGAAAAATAAGCAAATAGACAAGGACAAGTTACGTGCAACCCTCAAAAATACAATAGACATGCACAAGCGACGTGCAGCCCTCAAAAATGCTACAGACGTGCACAAGTTGTGTGCAGAGCGAAAAATAGACAAATAGACAAGCACATGTTGAGTGTGCAATGCGAAATTAACAAAAACACATGCACAAGTTACGTGCAACCCTCAAAAATAGACATGCACAGGTTGTGTGCAGAGTGAAAATCAACATAAACAGGTGCACAAGTTATGTGCAACACTCGAAATTACTATAGACATGCACAAATTGTGTGGAAAATGAAATGATATTAAAAAAGACATGTACAAGTCACATGCAATCAAATAATGCAAAAGAGTTCACAAATTGTGCACAGAGTGACAAATCAACAAATAGAAATTCATAAGTTTAGTGTCAAGTTGCAAATCAGCAAAGATGAAACATCGAAATGAATGGCACAAATTGTGCACTAAATAATTAAAAAGTCAAGAAAATGAAATGTACAGGTTGTATAAAAAGGATATGTAAACAAAAAAAGTGCACGTAACCCGTACATGGTACGTCAAGTGAAAAATGAAATGCAAGTGAAAAGCAAATTAAATGAACTTCATATAGCGTAACAAAATAATAAATCGATAAAGATTGAATTCAAAGTTTATGTGCAAAATAAACCACCTGCGAGAGGTCAAACAAAAAGAAATTTTCACTCGGAGTGGGAAATAAACAAAAAATGTAAGAAGTGTACGCAATGTGATAAATCAGCAAGAAGAAATGAAAGTGCACAAAAGTAGTAGATATTCATTGGAATTAGCCGGATTACTGCCTTCCCCTGCCTTCCCTGCCTTCCTGCATATTAATAAAGTGCCTTCCTCCATACTATTAAATGAGGTGCCTTCCCCCATACAAATGAGGTGCCTTCCTCCATACTAATGAGGTGCGTTCCTCCATACTAATCAGCGTCGCTCTAAACAATACAAACAATAAGGTTGTCTTAACTTGCCCGTTATTAATGAACCCTGATTGGAAAAAATCTCTTATGTGTTAAAATTATAAGCGCGAATTTTAACGAAAGCGCTATCGTTCTTGTAATCGCTTTGCTGCGAAAGTCTATCTCCGAGACTTTCAGTTTATTCGACTGAACATTAATCATGAAGATGGCTTTTTTCACTAGCGGCCATGTTTTTTAAACTACTTTGAGCGCTTGTTTAACTGTCCGTGATTCGGAAACGCTGACAACCACAAATGTTTTGAAAGTGTAATAAGGTTCTCTAGCTTTCTTTGAAAACTTTCTCCGATTTTCGAAACGTTAATTTGCCCGGACTCTTTTAACCCCGATTGATTTAGGTAGAAGCTATCATGCTTTTATTCTCAGCTTTGCTGATGAGAGAGAGAATTAAATTCTTAGCTAAGAGCTCGAGTTTTCCGCTCCGTTAGTCACGCACTGAACTCCACTCCCTAGATTTGCATACTGACAAAACTCGAACGGAGAAACCCATGGGACAGCTCTATCATTGAAATGACAACAATAGAAGCTCGGACCGCTAATTAAGTGTCAACACGCGACAATAAATATGTTTGAACAACTTGTTTCTTTTATTACGTTTATTAGCGAATACAAAAAAAATTAATACACAGAGATTTGAAATGCATACACGAAAATTACAACTGAACAAAACTGAGTAAAGTATTAGGAAATCAATCGTCTTTATCGTATTGAGAGGACTTGTAAGGCGAAGTTCTGTGTAAACGTCGAGATCGTCTAGAGGCTCTCTTCGGTTCATAGTCCAAGTAATTTACAAATTTGACGGACTGGGGGCGTTTACGCTTTCTAACTGGTGACAGCGATTCGACTGTGGGAGGGGGTGTCAAAATTGAAGGAGGGAGGGAGGGAGACGCGATAGAGGAAGAGGTTGCCGTGGTAGATAAGGCTTGTGGGGCTGTCACTTGGGTTGGTGCTTGAACTGGAGTCGCTGGTGTGATTTCTGGTAGTTCTTGAACGGGGTTTGGCGCTGTTGGTGCGTCGCCTGTTAGTACATTTGTAGAAATTTGGTTTGACTCTTGGGGTTGGGCGGGTATTGTTGCTTCAGGTATTAAAGATTTGAACTGGTGTTTATAGTTTAAAAACTTGTTTTGCAACTGCATGTACTGCTTCGCTTTCTGGTCCTCTGCAAGGTTTGTACGATACAAGAGATTATCCATATTATTCTGAATGCGTTGCATCTCCGAAATCGGCGGGGGCACCATCAGAGTTTGTTGTTTGAGGTACTGGAGCAGTTCTTGAGAAATTCTATTCTCTTCGAATCCTTTGTCGAATCTTTCTTCGCCGGGTAAAACATTTGTTCTCAATCTACATCTATCTGGAGTCGTTGGCTTAAGATCTACAAAAAGATATCCAAATGGTCTTCGCACCGCCTCTTCGTACTCTTTGATAAACCAAGCAGTTTCACTTGGATACATTTGTTTGGCTAGAGTCAAAATTTGTAGTTTATCCCGAGGATTCTTGAAAAGGACCAAGTAATGACTGTTTAAGCTGATGCTTCGGTTGCCTTTGCCTTGATGGAACAGATTTTGCACAATGTAAATAACGCTCAGATTTCGGTGATGAGATCCTTTTGTAAACAGGTTCACGATCCGATTATCTTTTCCGGCTTCAATCATTTGGTCGTCAATGACAATCAGGTTACGTATGTTGACATCTAAATAGGAATCATTTTCCAGAGATTCCGGGATCCCCTTGACAAATTCGATTGTCGGTATCATCATCGATAATTGTGTGTAGGCGTTTTGCCACTGTGAATAACACCAGATTATTCTCTCCGGTGGTTGATCGATCACGGTTTGAGCTTGTTGTAACAGTGATTGTACCCAGACAGTTTTTCCCGAGCCGGTCATCCCTGCAACCATGCAAGTAAATGGATGAACCAACTGAAACCGCTGACACTTTTCTTGAGCCATCGGTATGACTGGAGCAAAATTGGAATTACTGTGTTTTCTGTTCATATGTCTTTGCAAATTATCTTTTCTAGAAAACTCCTTTTGACAAACAGGACAGGACCAACTCATGTCAACTCACTCAAAGCTTAGTTAAACTGACAAAATGTGTATGATGTTTTACATTTATATAGCCTTCAATCACCACAATTCTATTGTTTTCCATCCTTCTCCTCCTCCTCAATTCTATTGTTTTCCCTCCTCCTCCTCCTCAATTCTATTGTTTTCCCTCCGCCTCCTCCTCCTCCTCAATTCCATTGTTTCCCCTCCTCCTCCTCCTCCTCCTCCTCCTCCTCCTCCTCCTCCACATTTCTATTGTTTTCCCTCCTCCTCCTCCTCAATTCTATTGTTTTTTCCTCCTCCTCCTCCTCCTCCTTAATTCTATTGTTTTCCCTCCTCCTCCTCCTCCTCCTCCTCCTCCTCCTCCTCCACATTTCTATTGTTTTCCCTCCTCCTCCTCCTCAATTCCATTGTTTCCCCTCCTCCTCCTCCTCCTCCTCCTCCTCCTCCTCCTCCTCCTCCTCCTCCACATTTCTATTGTTTTCCCTCCTCCTCCTCCTCAATTCTATTGTTTTTCCTCCTCCTCCTCCTCCTCCTTAATTCTATTGTTTTCCCTCCTCCTCCTCCTCAATTCTATTGTTTTCCCTCCGCCTCCTCCTCCTCCTCAATTCCATTGTTTCCCCTCCTCCTCCTCCTCCTCCTCCTCCTCCTCCTCCTCCTCCTCCACATTTCTATTGTTTTCCCTCCTCCTCCTCCTCAATTCTATTGTTTTTCCTCCTCCTCCTCCTCCTCCTCAATTCCATTGTTTTCCCTCCTCCTCCTCCTCAATTCTAATTGTTTTCCCACAGCACTCCCTCACCTCAATTCTTAATTAAGTTTTCCCTCTGCGTTCCCCACTCCTTGTCCTCCAATTCTATTGGTTTTCCCTCCTCACTTCCTCCTCAAATTCTATTGTTTTCCCTCCTCCTCCTCCTCAATTCTATTGTTTTCCCTCCTCCTCCTGCCTCATTCTATTGTTTTCCCTCCTACCTCCTCAATTCTATTGTTTTTCCCTCGCTCCGTCCTCCCTCAATTCTATTGTTTTCCCGTCCCCTCCGCCACATTTCTATTGGTTTTCCCTCCTTCCTCCTCCTCAGCCTCTCTCCTCCTCAAGTCTAATGATGATTTTCCCTCCTCCTCCTCCTCCTCCTCAATTCTATTGTTATTCCCTACCTCCTCCTCCTCCACATTTCTATTGTTTTCACTCCTCCTCCTCCTCATCCCTCTCCTCCTCAATTCACATGGTGTTCCCTCCGCCTCCTCCTCAATTCTATGTTTTTTCCCTCCTCCTCCTCACCTCCTCCTCCTCCGCCAATTCTATTGTTTTCCCGTGCCTCCTCCTCCTCCTCAATTTCTAATTGTTGTTCCCTCCTCCTCGACTCCTCACTCCTCCTCTTCCTGCCTCAATTCTAGTGTTTTTCCCCTCCTCCTCCCTCCTCCTCCTCCCTTCCTCCGTGCCTCAATTCTATTGTTTCCCCTCCTCCTCCTCCTAGTCGTTCTATCATCATATCGAAAAACTATTATAAAGCGGGACACAGGAGAAACTGTCCAATCTTGAACTTGAGTAAAGTGTTGCTGTACACTTCATTTCTGTCAGAGGAGACCCGCTAATTTTTAAACGCGATGAAGAAACTTTATACTCCAAATCACAAGTTGTACGAAGAATACTATTTAAACCAAGCTAAGCAAAAAGGAGGTAATTTACCGGCTTTTCACGGAGCCCGATTTCAGCAGGGGTATGGCTTAGGTTCCATATTTAAAGGGCTGTTTCGCTGGGCGATGCCTCATTTACAGCAAGGCGCTAAAGTGCTTGGCAAAAAGGCATTACAAACAGGGGTCCAAGTGGCCCAAGATGTTCTGGAAGGAAATAATGTTAACACAGCGCTGGCGAAGCGTAGTAGAGAAGCTATTGGTGGACTAGTACCTCAGGCTGGGAGTGGTCGAAAATCTACAAAAAGGAAAGTGCAGTTTCGTGGTTTACCCCCGTTCAAGAAACGCAAAACAGTTGTGTTGGATCAGGACGAAGACGACTTTCAACTTTGGTCGTAAATTTAAGTGGGATTCCCTGGAAAAAATTATAAAATACCGATGCCTGTCATCTTTAACTCATTTTACGACCATGTCTCGAGTAGTAAAGAACAACCTACCTTTCCTTCATCTCTTAACTTGTTGCCCAGAACATCAGCGTCAGTTTCTTTTAGAGACAGCCACTCCAGAACAGATACACGCATTAGTTCAGATTCTTTTTAATCTACTTCATGGAAACATACCGGTCTCTAAGGAAGTGAAGCACAACTTAAAAAAGCATGCAGATGCCCTTGTTAGTCTCGTTGAATCAAGTGTTCCTTACAGGAAAAAAAAGTATATTCTTGCTCAAGAAGGTGGAGGATTTATACAAGATTTGCTAATCCCGGTTCTAACTAGCATAGGGCCCTTAATGTTATAAAACGTCGCGATCTAGTCTGTAGTATAATCAGTTGGTTCTTGACGTTAACGAGTGCAGGTCAATATGAAGAGAAAAGTCGCCTGGGATGAAGAGGAAGAGAGCGATTATGAAGACAACAACGCAAGTGAAAACGAGGAAAGCGATAACGAAGAACCTCGAATTAAAGATGTTTTAGAAAGTCTGTCCCAACGGGTTTCCCGACTAAAGGCCTCCGATCTATTACACAGCATGGCGGCTTCCAAAGATATCTTGTTTTGGACACCTCGCGGACAGTTACTCCGAAACCAGCGAATAATACCAGTGACGAACATTTCAGAGCTGGTCGAATATGTGTTACTCCCCCATAACGACGATGTTGTTAAACCTCGAGCCCTCAAAACATTTATCGATGGGTTGGCAGAGTTAGGAATCGATAAGCGTTTGATACAAAATAAGAGAATTTTGGCGGAACTATTGGAAAAAGAACAAGCCTATCGCGATAAAGACAGTGAGGCTGGTGATGAAGAAATGGTCTCCGAAAGTAGTGATAATGAAGAAGGCACAGAGACAGCGTCTGAATATAGTGAACACCAAGAATCAGAAAACCCAGATCTGGAACCTGAAGAAAATTCAGAGATTTTGCTTAAAGGAAAAGGTCTTTGCTGCTATTGCAACGGAGAGAACGTTTACGAAAGAGCAGTAGTCAAATGCCCTAGATGTTTTTGGCATGATGGTTATAGGATTTGTCCGATATGTGTACATCAAATTCCTGTTGATCGTAAACACTTGGCAGATGGATTTATTTGGTGCGCTGACTGCCACGCGGTGAAACACATTAACTCAAACACTTTAAAAAGGACTCATTATCCTCCAAGCGAAGATGAAGACGATTGATTTCCTAATACTTTACTCAGTTTTGTTCAGTTGTAATTTTCGTGTATGCATTTCAAATCTCTGTGTATTAATTTTTTTTTGTATTCGCTAATAAACGTAATAAAAGAAACAAGTTGTTCAAACATATTTATTGTCGCGTGTTGACACTTAATTAACGGTCCGAGCTTCTATTGTTGTCATTTCAATGATAGAGCTGTCCCATGGGTTTCTCCGTTCGAGTTTTGTCAGTATGCAAATCTAGGGAGTGGAGTTCAGTGCGTGACTAACGGAGCGGAAAACTCGAGCTCTTAGCTAAGAATTTAATTCTCTCTCTCATCAGCAAAGCTGAGAATAAAAGCATGATAGCTTCTACCTAAATCAATCGGGGTTAAAAGAGTCCGGGCAAATTAACGTTTCGAAAATCGGAGAAAGTTTTCAAAGAAAGCTAGAGAACCTTATTACACTTTCAAAACATTTGTGGTTGTCAGCGTTTCCGAATCACGGACAGTTAAACAAGCGCTCAAAGTAGTTTAAAAAACATGGCCGCTAGTGAAAAAAGCCATCTTCATGATTAATGTTCAGTCGAATAAACTGAAAGTCTCGGAGATAGACTTTCGCAGCAAAGCGATTACAAGAACGATAGCGCTTTCGTTAAAATTCGCGCTTATAATTTTAACACATAAGAGATTTTTTCCAATCAGGGTTCATTAATAGGGACCTTTAGATCGGAGGACGAGGACGACTACGAATACGAGTTTCCCGTACTGAGCATGCGCATAAGGTTTGGAGGCCGACATTTTTCGAAGTGCGCGTGCTCAGAACAGAAACTCGTACTCGGAGTCGTCCTCGTCCTCCAATCTAAAGGCCCCTACTAACGGGCAAGTTAAGACAACCTTATTGTTTTTATTGTTTAGAGCGACGCTGATTAGTATGGAGGAACGCACCTCATTAGTATGGAGGAAGGCACCTCATTTGTATGGGGGAAGGCACCTCATTTAATAGTATGGAGGAAGGCACTTTATTAATATGCAGGAAGGCAGGGAAGGCAGGGGAAGGCAGTAATCCGGCTAATTCCAATGAATATCTACTACTCACAAAGTCTGCGTAAAGTGAAAGATCAATAAAACGAGATAATCAAAGTTAGTGTAAAGTGAGAATTCAACAAGAAGAAATGAGCAAGTTTTGCACACGGTGGGAAATCAACAAATCAAAATGTACAAAGTGTGCTTAATGTGAGAATCCAACAGAGCAATACAGAAATCAAATAAATGAGCTGTTTAAGTGGGCCGTACAGCGCAACGAAAGTGAAAGTAAATAATACAAAAGTGAAGAAAAAAGGTTCACACCAGTCACAACAGA
>JAHPZR010007961.1:17500-28142 GCA_019787425.1 Platygyra sinensis | reverse complement strand
ACTAGGGTTACGGAACAAGGTTAGGAGGCTTAGAGTTAACGTTAAGTGTTACCGTTTGAAACTAGGGTTAGCGTTGAAGGGTGAGGGTTATTGCCTAGGGTTAGCACTAGCGTTTCATTGTTAGGGTTAGCGCTTCGGATAACGTTAGAGTTAAGGTCAGGACGCGTTAGGGTTAGTGCAGTGTTAGGCCAAGGAAAACAATCAAGATGTAACCTTAAAAAATGTTGATTTCAGGTTTTTTAAACCGTTAAAATTGTGATTTCACGTTATCACGCGACCGCAAAGACGTTAATTTCGCTCAAATTACAGCCAAGTGTTCACTTTACGCGATTTCACGTTAAGGCATGACGGCAAGAATGTTGATTTCACTTCAAATCCAGCAAGCTGTTCATTTCACCCAGCACGTAAACTCGAAAACGGCGATTTTGGGCCTAAATAGGTTAAAATGTTGATTTCACTTTAAAGCGTCACAGCAAGGATCTCTATTTCATTTTAACTGCCTGCAACGTATAAGCTTAAAAATGTAGGGCTGACAGATTAACAGATTAACCCTTCTGTGCAACGTACAGGTCTCTCTCCTTACATCTGCATGGCCCCTGATCCCAGAAGTTTAAAACACTACAAATCATGCCGATTTGAAGTAAAATCAATGCAACCTGGATCACAGATCTATGTTTGAATCAATCGATCGCTTCTTGTTGGCCATTATTATGTTGGAATAAAAAAGGAAAAAAACACGCTCTGTAATTAGTTAAATATTGTGATTTACGGAGTCTTGTCTTGTCTTGTCTTGTCTTGGCTTGTCTTGCCGAACGTGATCGAAATGCATGCCGGGAAGGTTCTGTTACACCTCGTGCGCGGGTAAACATGGAGGATGATGCAAGAAAAATTTTATAAGTCTAAAAGCAGTTCTCATTTTCCAAACTTTGAAGCTAGCAACGCTTGGCAAATGGGCCACAACTCACGACAGGGTTTTATTCTTGGGCAAGAACTGCTCTTGGACTTTGCTGCCTGGATCGACCTGACTTCGAACGCTGATAACTGACTTGCCGCTGATATCAGTTGCGTTGGAAGTTACAGAACACGTTTTGCTTCTTTAAAACATGCTGGTGACTTACGGGTTATCAAGGCTTTAGGATGCCTATCAACCACCAGGCAGGCTACAAGGTACTTAAAAACAATGCTTAAGATATTAGTCGAAAGAGCTGTACTGCATCATGCATCACTTCTCTTTGCTTTGACGCTCGATCGAAATTCACGTGTTGTCTCACGTCACAATAACCTGTATAAAAAAATCTCTCCAGATTCCCGCTGTATACGCATTTTTTTTTAAAATAGATATCTTCATTTTTGAAAAAAGAAAAGGAACAGAGCGAAAAAAAAAATTGAGCGACCTCGTATTGAACCGGCGTCACGGCAAAACAAATTCGAATCTGGCCCGTTCAGCGCCTCATCCACTTGTGCTAACGAAGCAGTAGTAAGAGCTTAAGGTATTATAGTGAGTTGATCGCTTAGCGAAACAAAAGGTTTCTTTTGTTTTCCATTCAACAAAAGGTCCCCAGAGGATGCCCTTGGAAAAATGTGTTTTTTTGCATACGTAATATCTCAAAAAGGAAGCAAACTTCAGGGAAAAAACATGCAGAACATTGTTTGACACATGGAAACAAAACTGCATGCAAAATTTGGAGCGTTTTTGACAAAGTTCACTTTTCAGTAAAAAACGCCCTTTTTCCACCGAAGCCTTCAATTATCCAACAGCATGAGAACTGAGGTAGCCAGATGTTTTCTATATTTGATTTTAACTGGTATTATAGCAAGCAAGCAAAGTAGATACCTGGAAAACAGTCCCCCAGACTAGCCAGCTGTTTAACAGCTGTCTCTTCCAGGGTCTGGGCGATCTCTCGGTACATGCTGAAGTGATGGGCAACCATGGAGAACTTGTCTGTATCTTCCGGATGTTGTCTTCGTAAGTACTCAAGAAGCGCAACTTTCAGCTTGTTTTCCTGAGCCAAAGAAAAATGAAAATGAAATCAGTAACCCTGCAGGCAAGCAGCAAGTGGGTAAGTGAGTAAGAGAGCCAATGAATGAAACAACAAAAACTGTTTCCTGGCAGAATGTAACATAATATTATCATACATGCAACATAAAAGTCGAATGGACTGATGCAACTTTAACATTAGACGCCATGTGAAAATTATAAATGTTTTTCCATTACACACCTTAATTATTAACTCCTTTTTACTTAAAAATATTAATTTAATTGTAGTACCGTAGAATTCTGAAAGTAATGCCCCCCCCCCCGAAAGTAACGGCTACCCAAAAGTAACGTTAATTTTTTGCCCTCCTATCAATTCCCGAAAGTAACGGTCCCCCCGAAAGTAACGGACCCCCGAAATTAACGGCATTTTAAAAAGATAACCCAAAATGGTAACAAAACACTGTGGTGACTGTTGTATTTAATGTTCATTTCAAGCACTACTTTCCATCGGCTTACAAAGCGATCTTAAGGAGTACCGTGACCGTATTTCACATAACATATTCAGCTGGAACCCGCCGGAGAATTACAAATAATATCTCTTCTTTGGGAAGTAACTCAAACAAGAAAAACACCAAAGTTTGTCATGAAACCATGATTATCTTTTAATGTATACAGATAAGCAAAATAGAACTTGTAACAATTCTCAGATTATCTTGGAGCACATGCACATGCTTGACTGAAGAACGTTTAAGAATTGTTTGTGCATGATTTAATCTGTGACTGTGAAACTTTTGAACGCTGCAATACTTTATTGAAATTAATTTGCCAGTGAAGAGTCAAAATGAACTGTACAGTTTTAGTAATCGTGTATGTATAGCGTTCCGCTTAAGGTAGCCTGTTTGTTCATCTCGTTACGTTACATTGTAGGAATATGCCTAAATGGAATGACTTTTAAATTTCATAATACGTGCCCTCTTTGTCTCAGACCATTTCGAGTTACAAACGTTTTTTACCTGTCCGAAAATAACGGCTACCCGAAAGTAACTGCTACCCGTAAGTAGCGGCCCCTTTTGCCAACAAAATTCGAAAGTAACAGGGGCCGTTACTTTCGGAATTCTACGGTATTAGATTTCACAGACTCAAAACGACTACACCAAAAATAGTAGTAATTCAGACCATACATAGAATTAAAAATAACTGCTGTATTGCCAGAAAGGGCTATTACCTTATGTCAGTTTGAGACAAGACAACCAAAGTGTTTCAATCATTTTCTTTAGGCTTTAGGTTTTTGGACTGCAACAGTTTTATTAAGGTAAAACAGTGTTACCTTGTCAATTCCCCTTCGACAAAGCAGCTCAAAATGCTCATGTTCAAAGAGAGTATCAAAGATGTAAGACATCTCATGGAACCTTGCTATGCCAGTGAGCAGACGAACCTGTAGCAAGAAAAACATCATCAATCATGAATCTGGAGAAATTGTACAAAGTTTTGTTTGATTGTCCGTTTTTCACAAAAAAAAACCATGAAAATAAAAAAAAACAAGAAGAGTAGGATAACAAGCACACAGCCTGATTATCACCTAGACAAATCTCTGTACAAAACTTGCAAAATTTAAAAATTTGTTAAAGTTAGTAAATTAATGTTTCAAGGTACTGAATAAGAGGTTACCATCAGCATATATTCTCTGGTTTCTGCCAAAGCAGTTGTGAGCACTCTTCCATTCCGGAGCACTGCTGCTATGCCCTCCATGTTACAAGCCAAGGTGTGGCACTCATGAGCACGGACTAACAACTCCACTTCTAAGTTCAATCCTGTTAAGAAATTCAACAGAACCGGATACTTTAGCGTCATCTAGTGCCCAAGCACAAGTGTCAAACTTTTGGAAATGCAATTTCTAGAATTCATTTACTGTCAGTGATATCTAGGATTTAGAAGTCAGTCATCCCAAATTTGGTTATTTCATGGAAATAAAGACTGCATGGCTAGCCAAGTTGGTCAAAACAAGATTAGGATTACCTAGGATTTGTGCTAAATTAGCTCAAATTGTTATAGGGTTTAATGTCAAACATAAAACATACAAAACTACAGAGATAAAAAGACATGCTTAAAAATTCCACAATAGTGTTAACCAATTTCCCTGCTATCCATAGATTTTTTCTCGACTCCTTACCCTTCTCCAATATGTGCGAAATATAATCCCCTTAAGAACCACTTATGAAAGTTTTTTCATATACTGCAAACCAGAGATGCTCGCATCAACTTGAATCAATGTCCTGGCACTGTGCAGTTAGTAATGATAATGATAAAGATACTGATAATGATAATGATATTGATAATGATAGTAATAGTAATAATAAAAACAATTATAATTATAATAATCATCATTTGTATAGCACTATTTCTTTCACCATCCAATAATGCTTTACTTATTTTAAAAAATATCTCACCAATAAGAATTAATAAAAAGTGTTGAAATATCTAAAGCATGAGTAAAATAAACTTACTACCAGTAATAAAATAACTAAGCTGTAAAAATCAGAATAAACACTAAGAATAATAAAACCTTAAAAGAAACATACTAGTAACTAACTAACAACGAACTACACACCTAAATAACTAACTGACTAACCAATTAGTATTCCTAACTTATAATAAACAAAATCATGGAGGACTTACTAAAAGAAGTAAGATTTCACAAACAAGCGACAATAAATATACCTCCGGGAAGAGTAGTTCCTTCAGCACGCTCGTTTGCCAATGATGTGGCTGTGTCCAGGAGGCGACCACCAAGCAGGGAATAGTCAGGACACAAGCGAATCATTTGACTGATGTCTTCACAAGATGGTGCTGCATTTACAGTCAAGTCACTGTATTCTCTTCCTGAAATATCTGAAGGTTGAGCACTACATTACAATTAATAATCTCTCAATAAAATAAACAATTACTTTACTGTTTAGTAGCAAAACAGTTAGAAAAGGCAAGTTTTTTAATCGGTGTGTAGTGTGTTGGCCGACGCGTTGGTAGTGTGTCCGTGGTGTGTCGACCGACGCGTTGGTGGGATCGGATTCTTTACCTTTATCCTTTCATTTGCATGGTCATACACAAGGGTTTGGACTCATTCCAATTATAGCTTTCATCTGATTTTTCTATTCCCTGTACACAAATACAAATTTACACCATACAACAACATGGAGATAGTCACGTAGTTGCCGTTATTAGCAATTAACATTGTGAGTCTTAAGTGTTCACAATTTATTAGCAAATTAATAAGTCACTTTATTAGAAAGGCCACACACTTTGTCTTCACCCAAAAATGTACCACGTTAGGCCCACCTTGGACAGCAAGAAAACACCACCACATGAAAGTGCTGTTCAATAGCTTTTATTTGAATAATCACATGAAAGACTGCTTGTATTAAGGAATGCCGCTCTGTACACAGTGTTGAGCAAGCTGTCTTTGATATGATGCCAATCAACATCAAAATGTAAACAACTATACCTTCACCAGTGCTGTGAACACGGAGAGAATTCAAGATGATATCTGCCAAAAATTGTGTCACCTAAAGAACAATACAGGGATGACATGATTCAAGTGTTCTCATTGAAGTAATGCGCTTAAAAGCAACCATGGCCAGAATGGCAACAAAGGTGCATAGAAGACATTTTTCTATCACTTTCATCTTCCTAAATACACCTTGTTTTGTTTGTTGGACTCTGACTGAAAAACAAGGTGATTGATTTTGACAACCCTTATGGCATTATTGTGATGGATTTCTAGTGTTTGGGCAATGGGCTATTGAAAGTGCCTGAAAATGAGATCATTTTGATGGTTGACTGGCTTAAAAGTTATGGAACATCAATTAACTCGAGAGAAGAAGTTGCAAAAAATCTTGACAAACTGATGAGTTTTAATGATACCATGTATTTCACTAGCTGTAACAGTAGATATCAGTCACAGAGCTATTTTGATAAAGGTTGTCCCTCAAAAATGCAAAAGTGTATGCAATAATACCGATTGCTATTTTGGGTAGCGGTTGATGTTTCACAGTGTTTTGTTTCCTATTATTTTAGTGTCCCCAATTAGCTGTTTAAGCTAAAGACATAGACACTGAAATAGAGTTGTTATGTTATGTTAGCAAAAAGGAAGGGGAGGCATGAATACATGCATTTGTGCTGTTTCTTTCTATCATGCTGAACCCCTTTAGCTTCAAACAAGCAACAGTTGACCACAATCACCTGCAATACCTTTTGACATTCTTGCATACGCTTATATGCTTTTGTAGGACAACCTTTCGAAAAACAGCTGTAGATACAAACAGCTTAGTGTATACTAAAGCCACTTTTATTACCTCCACAGAGTCAAGCTGTATAGCTTTAATGTAACTTTCCATCAGTTTATAACGGTTATCAAATCCTGAGAGTAACAACGAATGCAGAACACTTAAAGGCTTCTTATTTACAATAGTTTCATACTCCTGGCCAAGGGTCTGCAAGAAATAAATAAAGCAGTTTAGGAAAAAAAATTGAAACATCTATACTGTACTCACAAATTAGATGTAGACATACACATAAGTGATAAACTTAACTGTGATTGGTGAGGGCATGCCAGGAGTGATGGGAACAACTAAAGCACTGACTGTCCTAACTAATGAAATATCTCTCACTACCAACCTTGAGCTTCCCCCCCTGGAAAAAATAAACAAGCAATAACAACTTTGTACAAGACTGATCATACAGTGTGTTTGTCCAACTGTTGCCCTCTCTCTGTCATGGAACATTGTGTGACAGGGAAACGATACTTAATAATTATTATCCACACTCATATATAATAATAAGAACCTGTTAAAACTAACTTGACAGACTATAACTTTATTGTCAGTAATAAAACTTTGACAAACATGTTACCTGAGCAACCCTGTAGCATGTGATGATACAATTACAGCATCTTTTACCCTGCTTGCAGTGGAATGCCAAACTTTCCATGGAAGTGATGATGTCTTCAACTTTAACCCAATCTGCAGAGGACACTGAGTCGTGACGCTCTTCGACCATCTTTTCAGTGAAGCTGGATGTGAAAATAAAACTGCCTGTACGGTGGAATTGGCCGGGGCTGCCATCCAGGCTTTCTTGTCGTCCCTTGTAGGAGAGCAGGATCTGAATGTGATGATCAAGTGTGTCCACAAAACGTGTCCCTTGGGCCAAATGTATGCATGACTGGTGGGAGTGAAATTAATCTTTATCATTATTCTGGTAAGTAAAATTGATTATTAGGCCGAGTCAGATCCTCAAATACATGTAGTAAATAGCTACAATTTGGGTAGAACTGTCAAAGTTTGCTCATCCTCTTTACTTTCTTTTCTTATCAACCTTTTTGGCACTTGCACAAATTTTTTTTAAAAGAAAACAAAATATTATTTAATTTTGTTCAATTAACTGCCTGGTCTTGAGAGTGGACACTTATTCAAGGCTTGAACAAGCTTTGAACATGATTGTGTGTGTAAAAATATATACTTATCTCGGGATTTTTAGCCTTTTTAGAAGTTAAAGTAATTATTTTGGAGAAGTGCTTATTTAAATGTTTGTTTGATGAGTTCATATGATCAGTGGCCTAGATGGCCAAAGTAAGTTCCAGATGTTCACACTATTTTTCGGCCACCATGTTAGTGTCCCTCGGAGTTTCACCAACATGGCTGCCCCATACTGGGCTCTGTAAATTTGTGTAAAATATTGTGACAAATATTTGAAGATCAGGGAAACGTACAGACTTAAAACTTGGAGAAGTGTCTTAATTATTTATTTCCTTACATTATAATTTCTTGAGTTTATTCACTGAATGGTTTTTGAATTATTTTTTAATTGCATGACAGTGCAACCCAAGAATACATTGCTGCCTAAAACTAGAGCTAACATTGAAAAAGTACACTAAGCATAGTAATGCAAAACCAAAGTGAATGCAAAGTAATTTTGATACCTAAGTGAAAACTCCCTCTCTTTTCTTGCACTTAAACATTAAAAAGTCAGTGTAGTAATTGTTACAGTTGTCATAACTGTTGTTATCGTTATCATGATCATTGTCATCGTCATTATCATTATCATTAAATTAATGGAGAAGTACAAATTTAAATGGAGAACTGCTTATAATGACTGGATTTTAAATTATAGAATGTCATACCATAACAACATCTAGCTCCAAACAACTGTGATTAAACAACCTTGCAAGCCATTGTGCCTGATTGACATGACAACCCTCTAACAAGTCACCAATCACCTTCTCTAAAGCTCTGATCTCCTGGAATAAACGAAAAAAAAAACATCTCTGTTCTTAAAAAGTGACCTCTATAATGGGACTTGTCTATAATAGGGAATGCAGAATGTCTATAACTACACCTGTAAGCCACAAATAGCAAAATTTGACTGGGTATACAAAGGTAACTTTGTAACTGAGGATCAGTTACATGTTATTCATATCATTCTGCGTGCACACTCTCTCAACACAAGCAAAAAGAAACACAAAGTCATTAATTTTGCTGGATTTTAAGTGAAATTACCGTCTTTGCGGTCACGTGCTGACATGACAACAAATACAGGGTTTTTTGCATACGTAATATCTCGAAAACGAAACAAACTTCAGCAAAAAAACATGCAGAACATTGTCTAACGCACCTAAACAAAACTGCATGCGAAATTTGGAGCGTTTTTGATAAATTTCATTTTTGAGTAAAAAACCTAACGCCCTTTTTCCACCGAAGCCTTCAATTAAAAGTCAGTTATCAATTAGACTTTGTTCAGCTGCTTCCTGTTCCATAACCTGTTGCAAGCTTTAGAGCACATTTAGCAGAATTTAAAAATACTTAACCCTTGGACATGCAAGCTAATTCATACCCCACTGTGGTACAAGGGGAGGGTGAATGGACCCCTCTCTAGATTTTCATTCTGTTAAGGCAGAGTGATATAAATGTACGTTGATTAGATAGCCCTTACTGTAGCATGCCCTACAAGATGACAACATTTTTGTTGTTAATGATGTCATATAACGTCAAATGATATCATTTGACCCACCATCTTGGATTTCACTAAAAAAATCAACATATACATGAAATTAACGCAAAATCCAGCCAGAAGCTGATTTTTAGTCAGACCTACATTAGATGGTTGCTATGGCAATATCAAAATTGATGGCCACACAACTGACATACCAAAATTTCTGCCGAGAATGAAGTAACAGCTACTGAAAGTTTCAGCGGCCCCTTAATTGTATTTTAAAAACTTTGAAAAAGCCTTAGTAGGGGTAGCATCCAACCCCCACACCCCCCGCCTCCCGTGTATGTCTGAGGGTTAATGCGTAAGCCTTCAATAAAACACATCACTTTTTATGTTTTTACCTATTTTGTTATTCCCTTTTTTCAAATAACACTTATCTGTTAATTTCTCACTGAGCAATCTGTTATCTGTTTCAATCTTTTCCAGTTTATATTGACCATGCTTGCACATTTTTGGTCGCTGGTATTTTTCTTCTACAATTTGAAACCATTATTTAGATAGTGCCGTCACAAGTAATGAGTTTTGGTTACCAATTCAATTAGTCATATAGGATTCAGTACCTTAAGGGCGCTTGTGCCCATTGCTACTGCACATCTCTAGTGTGCATGCTATACATGACATGGCATGTGCCACATCATGTATTTCAAGTGCGCGCAATGAGTCGAAACTCAACAAAATATAGAGCTGATGACCTTTGCGTTAACTTGGTGTGTGAATATCTTTGTTGGATGTTTGGTGACCCCACTTTTTTTTCAGCAGATCACTTCCTTTTCTGATTCTTTCCATTATACTAAAAAACA
The DNA here is from genome assembly GCA_019787425.1 of Platygyra sinensis. Classification (NCBI taxonomy): domain Eukaryota; kingdom Metazoa; phylum Cnidaria; class Anthozoa; order Scleractinia; family Merulinidae; genus Platygyra; species Platygyra sinensis. Next base: position 18,323 of record JAHPZR010007961.1, on the reverse strand, counting down.
AAAAAATCTGTATGTGGGAAGTTTTAATATTATTTCTCATAATATACTATTCAAATAGGGTCGAATTGGTACATGAATACAGGTGTGCATGACTTGGAAGGTGCATTTTTTAAGGCTAATTCTACCTGATTTAATGATGTATGTAGCAAAGATCTACCAAATTGGCCTTTATAATATGCTGTGTAAAACACACATAACTTAGATATGATTCTTCAACTTAAATATATGCCGATAGTAATGAATCTGGCCAGAATTGCCTCAAGTGACTGGAAATCCTAGAATTGCCATGGTCTGTGATATGCCTTATCTTCAAAATGAGATCAGTGACCCCAATTTTTTTACGTTTTTAATCTGATGTTATCATTTTCTACCTACAGTCAAAGTTTTAAAAAAATCTGTACGTGGGAAGTTTTAGGCACGAACGTCCTTAAGATAATATTATTTGATTTCACATTGTTGTTGTTTTTTAATTCAGAGAAAAAGCAAGGACTGCAGGCAAATACTGAGAAGGGTAAGTTGAAGGTGCACTGTGATTGCTATGACCTTAATTGTGTTTTTATTTGAAAATGTTAAAAAACTAAATTTAATTTGCTCTCCCTTGAAATGCCACTTACTTAATATAGAAAAGTGTAACATCTTCATCTTAGTTTTTTCTTAGCACTTTTCACATGTGAACCAAGGTTCAGACATATTAGTTTAGTCCCGCTTTGACCAAAAATGCACCCAAATTGCCAGAAGACTCAAGATTTCTTCACCAATATCCCACAACTTGATTTTCTTAATGTCAACAAATTTATTTAGCAGAAATGGTGATGAGCTAAAA
>JAHPZR010007961.1:0-10000 GCA_019787425.1 Platygyra sinensis | reverse complement strand
GGAGAAAAAAATGCAATAATGGGCCAAAGGCCATTTATATTAAAATGAAGGATCGTCAGTTACACAATGTCAACTGACATTATCTTAGCAATTTTTGTCATCGCTCAATGTTTAAAATCTAGCACTCCTAGAAATTAGCTCAAATAATTTTATGATAATGATCAGAGATAGATGTGGGTAAGCCTATCATTAATTAGTTCTCTTATGAAATGTTGCAATGTCCTTGGAGTTTTATAAAGGCATTAGTTAAGGGGAAAATACCAGGTAATATCTGGAAATGAGAAATTAAAATATGATGCATTAACTGTTAATTTCCACCATGGGCTATCAACAAACTACCACATACATTTTAGTAGTCCCTGGCAAACACAGCAGAAGCATTTTGAAGTAAACATGAACTGATTCCCCTGTTGCTCTAACTTTGACATTCTTTTATCATTTGATGCCGGGGAAATAACCAAATGGCAGCTGGTTGAAAATCATCAAAATAAGCATTTGTAATGTACTTTGCACTTTTTTGCCAAAAACTCTCAAATATGTTTGGATTGCTTGTCATGAGTTACCGCTAGTTTTTTGATACAATCTGTAGTTCCAGGAAAAATCAATACCTTCCCCAGGGAAGGTTTTTGTTCTAAGAGCCCCCCCCCCCCCAAAAAAAAACCCTCTTGATGAATTTCCAATAAAGCCTTGTACATATCTTTTTACAGACCCCCACCCCCACCCTCAGGAAATTGCATCTCTTCTGTGGGTAAGTATTGTTATTTCCTGGAGCTGCACAAAATAACATTGATACTCCTCCCCAGTCTTACATGTTTTAGTAATTCCCTCTTATGAATAAGGAATATGTAGGCTCTTACACAAATGATACTTAATTCCTTATGCAATCTCCACACTCTCTGACAGTTCAGCTAGATAGTGTCGAATTAATTTAAAAATACTGTGCAGTCATGAGAATTTTTTGCAAATAAATGTTTGATACCCTGGCCCCACTGGTTTTCTCTTCTTTTATTTCCGAGTCAATTTAATACAAGAAGCAAAGTGATGAAAATGACTCCCTTAAACCATTCAAAAGGCATCTTAGTTTCAGTGTAAAGAAGAACCAAGAAAAACTCTGGGACCAGGGTATTTGTATAAACAATGTACATAGAAAAATGAAAATTTTATGTCAATATTTTTCAATTTAAAGTTGTTATATTTCAAACAAAAAGAAATTAAAATAAATGGTTATTTTTCCTGAACCAATTCTGTCTTGAGTTCCAAATTGTTGCAGTGCATTCATATTATTTTGTGCAATAACATGTTTTTAACAACCCTTTAGGTGGGAATCTAGTTATAATTTTTCAGAAGCCAGTTTTGAATAGAAAATAGAAGAATGTATTGTCGAGGTCAGGTATATATCTAAAGGGGATTGGGATTGGTAATCGTTTTCCCAGTGTCCCCCCCCCCTTCAAAAATGTAATGGTCTACCCCTAAGAGTGAGTGCATTCAAGGCTGAATCAAGGCTGCAACAATGTTAATGAGAAGACTGTCATAAGTTGTTTAACAAATAAACCTTCAAAAACAGCAGGCTAGGCAGAAAATATGTTTGAGACCTTTATTTGTACATTTCTTTGATCTCAATGTCACAATTAATTTGAGCGATTTATCTTTAAGTTTTGCATGTAAACTTTGAACAAACATTTATACAGGTCATGATGCCTGAATCATAAAAGACATTCCATTGTTTGTTTTTTTCCATTTTATCCCACTTGAGATGTTTCCAGCAAGGAAGCATGGAAGGATTTGATTTCTTGGACTTGCAAGGGAAAAGACTTGGCAACTGTACCACGGCTGACCCACCAAGCTGAAAGATGGTTTACTTTCTTTTCTTTTTGCTTGGTTTCTCACGAGAATTATCTGTTACCGCGACTAGAGAGTCTATGCCATTGTTTGTTGCTTTACTTGCAAATACTTCATCAATGGTATCGTCATTATTTGTTCTGATCCCAAATCCTGCCTCGAGTGCACTCAGTCTCTCTAACAGCATGATAACCACACTTTCAATCTGTGTTATGCAAGACAAAGATTGCTTATTTACACTACAAGATGTTTTAGAACCCATTTGTTATGTTATTTGCAAAGAACATTCTTTTAAGTGGGGCTGGATGGAAAAAAATGGTGAAACAAGATTAACATGTAACTGTGCAATAAAACCTGTTGCTCTATTTTTTCCATTTTATGGCACTGCAGAATTTGTGGTCCTTTCATGTTTTTAGGAGACAGAGAGGATATCACATATTACGGAGCAAATTACAAATGTTACACTGTGATATGTTTTAGAACCCATTTCCCATCTTATAGCATTATTTTGAGTAGGGCTAAACAAAACTGAAAAGGATAAAACAATATTTACATACATGTGCAATGAAAGGACTGTTTTTAAATATTCTTTTCTCAATTGACTGCTTTACCATAACTGTAAGTCTCTGGATATTATTGTCATTTCTCAGAAGATATCCTGTTTTATGGCACTGTACATTTCAAACTAGCCTTGATGTTTTAAAGGCCAAAAGAATAGCAAAAAAAAACTATTGCAGTGTTAACTAGTCTATATGGTAGCAAAAAATACTACAGTAGCTACATAATAAAACCCCTTTTCTTTACACACTGACTGCAGTGTTGATCTCCAAAAATGTAATTGTTCCTTTAGAACCCCTATTAGACAGCCACCCTGAGCCTGTGAACAGGCTCCAACTGGGTGGGTCTGACCAAGGCTGAAAGGGCCAAGAAGGAAATGGCTGAGAGTGGAGTGGCCGAGGAGGGAATGCTGTGGGGATTGGTGCATCTCCCCTATTCTCTTTCTATCCTCTTTCTTGCTTTTTCTTTACCCTATCCTCGAGTGGAGAGCCTGTTCATAGGCCAAGACACCCTCAAGGAAATGGATGGTCGCCACTCATAAAGGGGCTGGATGCTTAATAGAGGTAAAAATAATAGAAAAGTTTCTTTTCCCGAATTTGTTTCTCTCCCGTTTAGACTTTTCCTGCTCCCACTAACTGACCCTGGGTCTTTGAGGATGGCCAGGACTTTGATTACTGGTCATTTAATAGGTGGCCGGTTAATAAGCGGTTGACTGTATCATCCTAAAGAATTTACATGTACCTTGTGAATTCCGTGTTGAAGGGTCTTGGCTGTTGGAAGGTCAAGAACTTCCTCACTAGGTAAAGTCTGCATTCCGTCCACTGAACCAACCTGATAGCTGAAAGAAGCCAGTTTACATGTAGATACATGTTAATTATATTATCAAGACAACCTATTCCAGTCAGAGATTTGCTTCCCAACCTCCTGTATCATTGATGCAGTTTGAACGAAGTAATCAGTAACCAATGATGTACTGCAGTGTTACATGTATTAACAATCTGTTAGACTGAGAAATTTAGATTTCTTTACACTGATGTAGCCATGCATGAACTCTTGCAATGGCCATATGTGGGGAGGGTCCTTGAGCAAAATCAGGCCTCACAAACATTTTTGCACCTCTTTAAGCCATAATCCATGAAAAACTGCACAGTCATGTACCCCCAGGGCTGACCAACCATAGCAAGTTTTGTAACCATCGGAAACTTGTTTATACCATATTATAGAAAAATTAGCCTCAGGGTTGGAAACTTCTACAAGCGCCAACAAACAGAGTTAGTCACCTTTTTATGTGTTCAACATCTAAGCAATACATATTCCTAGAATGGGAAAGAGGAATATTACAATTATTCACATTATTTAGTCCAATTGACTATTTTATTTTCACATGCAACAAATTAACAGAAATTGCAGACAAAGAAAAACAAGAGATTTGTTGGTACTTAAGGACGGTGCCTACTTTTGTTATTGCACAGATACTGCACATCATATGGCTATATGGCTTAAGTGCTATGTGTGCGCTAGGGTTACCAATGATGTAATCAACTACGCTACCAAGTACATGACTAAAATAATGGCAAAATTTTCTTACGATGACCAAATCAAGGCCAATGAACACCAGAATAGCAGCATGTTGCTAACCTCTAACTGTTAATATCTTCCAGCTGAAAACCTAACTGTTATCTGTCAAACATTATTATACTGAAATCCATCTGTAAACATGTACTCACAGTGTTGTACAGATGGCGTAGTGCATGTGCAAAACAAGTGCGAGATAGACAAAAGTCTTGCTCACTGGGGAAGTGACAGGAAAAATGTAATGGGAAAAAACACATGGTCACTCCTACATTATGTAGTGGCAAGCCTATTCAACAGTTTCTTGTGTTGAGCAAAAGGTGTTTAGACTGTATTTTAGCTGAACCAGAGGGAGACTGTCAGAGACACCAAAAGCATTGTTGCAACAATTTTGTTATTAGCCATACCAAATATTAGTTTTTATGTTACCATTTGCCATGTAGTTTAAAGATCTTTTTGAATGTATTTGGTTTTCTGTATGTAGAGACGAATTCTAAGGAGATCTGTGAAGAAATAATTTTTATCCTTTCCTTGTTTTTTTCAGAAAAATGCTGATGTCAGCATTTTTGAGGCAACTCAGAGCTAATTATCTCGAAAAAAGCATGGCTAACCCAATTTTGCTGTATGGATTCCAACAGACCTTGCAAAGATCAAATTTTCCCACGTGGTCCTAACCTGACGCAGAAACCTTTGTATTTAGTAGGCACCATCCTTAAAAACATCTGCTTCAAATAAACAATGCTTCAACATCAATTTTGTGTTAGAGGCAGCTAGTTTCTGATTCACTAGCATACAATTCCTCCCCACCCCTACCCTCTTGCTAAGAAAGGCCTGATACTCAGGTTACAGATTCACATTGTACCATACATCAACTACAGTAATTGGGATTACATGTTGATATTCAGAGGCATACCTTAAGTGGTCCAGTTCTCTTGGAGTCGTCCGGTAGATTCGACCAATGGGAGATTTACAGGATTTACATTGTAGAGGCATGAAGGTACTAGACAATTCAATGCAAATAAATGTTAGAACTGATCAGGGACAATGGGCGCTTTCCATTCGACCAAATATTCCGGTTTGAAATTCCGGGTATTGCCTGATTTCATACCGTGAGGGACTAGGTACGAGTCTGTTAATTATGGGATTAGCAACTATTGATCCCCATAGTCAGAAAGGGCACACCGAGAGTCATAAAATCCCCAAGACAGTTTGTTGTTAATCAGGCTAGTCTTGACTGAGATACAGGCATTTAAAAACGTAAAAAAATTACAAAGAAATGTATGGAAAACCGGACAAATGCTGCAGGTAGAAAATGATAAGATCAGATGAAAAACGTAAAAAAAATCGGGGGTCACCGAACTCATTTTGAAGATAAGGCACATCACAGATCATAGCATTTCTAGGATTTCCAGCCACTGAGGCGATTCTGGCCGGATTCATTACTATCGGCATATATTTAAGTTGAAGAATCATATCTAAGTTATGTGCGTTTAACACAGTATAAATAGGCCTATTTGATAGATCTTTGCTACATATGTCATTAAATCAGCTAGAATTAGCCTTTAAAAAAATACAGCTTCTAGGTTACACACACCTGTATCCATGTACCAATTCGACCCTATTTGAATAGTATATGAGAAATAATTAAAACTTCCCACGTACAGACTTTTTTAGTTTTTTAGTATAATGGAAAGAATCAGAAAAGGAAGTGATCTGCCGAAAAAAAAAGTGGGGGTCACCGAGCATCCAACAAAAATATTAGCACACAAAGTTAATGCAAAGGTCATCAGCTCTATATTTTGTTGAGTTTTCGACTCGGTGCGCGCACTTGAAAATGACGTGGCTTGCGCGTGACCAATGAATAGCGTGCGCACTAGAGATGCGCAGTAGCAATGGGAGCGAACGTCCTTAAAATACTGACTGCGTGTACAACTGTGACCAAGGACAACATTTTAGAATTCTCGCGGGGTTTGGAAAAAAATACGCCAAAAAAATCCTGGCTACGCCCATGCTGTATAATGTGTTTTTCAACTATGGTTTTTTTTAAATGGCTCCTAACTTTTTGGCCTTGGCGACCACTTTAGAAAATTTAGGAGCCAGATGGCTTCTTGCCAAAAAAGTTAATTTCGTGCCCTGGGGGCAGGAGTAGAGATACTCTCAGTCGCTTAATGCTACAGAAACCGGGATAAGCTCCGGCCTAATGGGCCACTTGGCTCATATGCAGACTTTACCTTTACCTTTTACACTGCATATTCAGACAGAGTAGTTAGTACCATCTGCATGAATTAAATATTTGCATCCTAATTTGATTCTAAGATGTAGACATATCTAATCGTGAACTTAAGGCATCCAGAGTCGAGCATCATTTGATACCCCTTGATCAACCCTTAATTGACATCTTGATCATCATCTTGATCAACAATTGATCAACATCTCAACTGATACTAGGCCAACACTTGATCAAAATCTTGACAGTTGACAGTTGGTCACTACTTGGCCAAGTGTCGACTGATTCAGTGATATGTATAGATCAACACTCTATGTTGTGCCTGCAAAAATTTGTTGACTCTCCACTGACTACAGACTGAGATGTTGATAGATGCCTTTAGTACACATGATCCAATCCAATGAGCCTCTGAATCTAATTCTAATCATTTACAGTAACACAGTCACTGTGGTATTTTTGTGTGTTCACAATATTTGTATATCGCTAGGTACACAAGCCCCCATAAATGACCATACATCCCCGACACTTCCACTTGCTACATACAAGAACCATTGTTGTAAGCAGCCATCTGCAGTTTCAAACACCTTTTGCGCAACCTGAGAATGTTCACTAACAAGAGCTACCACTGTATAGACAATCTGTGGCTTACAATAATTTTTCATAAGACATTACTGAGAACAAGTCAAACAATAAGTGTACACTGACCTGCCAATATCTGCACCTTGTGTTGAGGTTTCCAAACATTCTCCTAAACTTACAAATGGTGTTACAGCTATAAATGAAAAAGGCCAAATTTCAAAAATTATACCTAATGATATTGTCATATCATTGTTATATACATGCATTAAATTGTGTGGATCCAGGAAATATCCATACCTCCCTCACAGAACAGATTTTTTCTAAGACCCCCTCCCATCCCCTCTGGAAGTTCCAATGAAGCTTCTTATATTTCATTTTTTTTGTCTTACCCTTACCTCACCAACCCACCAGAAAACTCCAAACCCCTCTGTGGGAGTAGTATGGATATTTTCCGAAACTGCACATTTAGGAACTGGGAGAATAAAATTAGTCGATATATGAAAAGAAAAAATTCAGTTCAGTAATGTTCATCCTTCATAACCCAAGACCCAACCGCCCAGAATATCCTCAACAAACAAAATCAACGTTTCTGTCCGGAACGATGAGAGCAAGAGACATTTCATTGGAAGACCTGAGCAGGGTTTGTCAAAATAAGCTGGCAACCGACACATTCCACCTGCTATTCTGAATACTGTGGCAGCGTACTCCAAATGTTAGTAGGTCAGTTTCGAAGCATAATATTGGAGAAATAAAAATGAAGATAGCCGCCTACTTTTTGGAAGGAAACCTGCTACTCAAAAACCTACTGACAACCCTACCCGAGAGGGTTCTTTTGGGGAGGTGGTTTGTATAATCCCCATATTTATAAAATATTATTAGCCGGGGGGTGAGGGCACTTCAAATCATTGCTCCCTTCCCTCAGTCTTTTCTTCTCCCTTCTCATCCCCCACCCTTGAACTTCACCCTCACCTTTTGAGCACCTCAGTGGATAATGCAACCTATCAATGTCAAGCCGGCGGAGAAGGGGGGGGGGTGGGGGAGGCGGGGCATAGGGCAGGGATTTGACATTTTCCGAAAAATTGCTCTCAAATTCCCTACCCCCAGGCAAAAAATGTGAGGTCAAATTTTAACTGGAATTTTCCCACCCTGAAAATGATTTGTGGTCACGGGCACGAAAAAAATTCAAATATCCCTACTCCCGGGACAGCAAGATAATTCAAATGCCTCACCCAGGGCCAAAGCAATCAATCAAATCCCCGCCCTATGCCCCGCTGGCTTGACATTGCTAAGTGCATAATTATAAGTCACTCCAGTTAAAGCATTAAAAATTGTACACTCCATAACTTCATTACTCCAGGATTAATTACGGTGTTCATTCAAAGATATAACTTTTGAGGCCTCTGCTTGCACTGAAATGACTCGATTTGGCGCTCTTGTTCCAATTTATCCTCTTGTTCCACTCATCTACATGACTAAATGGCATCCCCCTGTACGTTCTAACATACTCCACCCACTTCTGAGTATGCTGCCTGCCATCTTCCATTATTCCTGTCTAAGGAATACTGACTAGTATCAAGTATAAAGTTAATAAGCGGCTTTTCCGTAATAATCTACCTCCCTTGGCCTGCCAAAATTTTATAAGCACCTAATACAACACAGTTTAAGCTTACAATTCACGCAAATCACTTCAAGCTCTCGGTCGGAAGAAACCCACGCGCAAGAGTCTCCAAAGATGTTACTACAAGTGCTACACTGAAAGACAACAGGCAAACTTTCCTCTGGTTTCAACTTATCCAATGCGGTTAAATCAGATTGCTCGAGCGAATTTACCGCCATTTTTTTGACAGACCTAATCAGCGGAAGCGGTTTGTACTTCATGTAAAAAAATTAAGACCGATCGTAGATACTTTCTAATGGTTCTTACATGACAATGATCGCAAAATCGTCGCAAGTCTGACAAAACATGTGGAAAGTTTAGTGTTTTTCACTAGTCATTCGCTCAAAGAAAAACCAAAAAAAAAAAACAGGAAACGGTATGAATGAAGCTTGGAGGGATGCATTGTTACTAGCATTGAGTCATGCGTGCAGTCAAGATCCTTCGCTCATAAAGGAAGCCGAGGGAAAGCTCAAGGCTTGGGAGACCGAACCAGGTTTCTACAGCCTTCTCATGGTAAGATTGCAGTTTAAACTTGGTTAGTTTAATATAATAATTTGTGGCGTTTTGTTCTTTTATTACTTTGATAGACAAGGGTAATCGTTCATATTATGTACCGGTCAATTCCAAAACTGCCCATCCCACCCCTCCCCCGGGCGAACCCCGGGGCATTTGACTTTTTTGAAAAATTTCTGTCAAATTCCCCACTATGTTGCCAGTTTAGACGGTCAAATGCCCCACCCGTTAGAGCTTCAAACAGGGTCAAATCCTCCCACCCTCCATTCATGTTAAAGCAACTGTGGAAACAAGTTCTGCAAAATTTTCAGCCACTACGAATTTCTTGTTCAGCTTGTCTTCGCTCCACACTTTAAACAAAGGCATATTCCACGATATAACTTTATAAAATGACAACAACAGAAAAACCCACGTGGAATCGACAAGAGCAATGACCCGTGAATGCAGCTCACATGCTGAATCAAAGAGTTGCAAAATCATTTTGCCTCCTACTGCTGACAGACGTTTTGACACAAAGTCAAATGCCCCACTGGGCGGGCCTCATTTTGGGTCAAATTCCCCACTGTATGGAGCTTAACGCGGGTCAAATGCCGGGGATTGCACAGAGGGGGGGGATGGGCGGTTTTGGAATTGAGTGGTACATTAAGTTCTGAAGAGCCTAATTTGGGTGCTTGCAGCCAATTTAATAACCAACTGGGAGTGATGAAAGTAAGTTGCTATTGCCAATCGCCCTTCCCTGGGGACCAGAGAGATTAGACGGAGAGGTGCTAGGTGAGGAGTTGGAACCTGGAGAATTCCACCATAGGGTTTCATATTAAGTTCTGAACAACCAATTTGGGGGCTTGCAACCAGTTAACCAACTAGGAGTGAAGAAAGAAAGTCACTGTTACTGATCCCTTTCCCTATGGACGAGAGAGAATAGACGGAGGAGTGAGGAGTTGGGATCTGGAGAATTCCACCATAGGGATTGCTATATGAGGAATATGAAAGATGATAGATCCAGGGGAGGGGAATGCTCACATCAAAAGGATCTGAGCTAATCGTGTTGCTTCTTA
>JAHPZR010007960.1:5000-35613 GCA_019787425.1 Platygyra sinensis | reverse complement strand
TTTTTGGGGGGGGGGGGTGGGGGTGTTTCTCAAAAAGAGTAACACGCTCACCACCAGCTCTAACCTTATACCAATTCCTAACCCTATTGACCCCCCCTAGCCCTATCCCTAACCCTATTGACCCCCTGACCCTATCCCTAGACTCGAGAAATGTAGAAAACACTCGCCTGCGGCTCGTGTTTTCTACATTTCCCTCGTGTTCTCAAATGACCATCATGTTTTATCACAGTGTACTACACGGCTTAGCCTTCTTTATTTGTTAAATATAAAATGGGGACAAAATAAGTTTATAGAAGGTATTTACCTGATAGGGTAAGCAAGGAGACCAAACAAGAAATCATGGTTGTATTAGGCTTCCCTGTTATAGTAAGTGAGATAACACTGGTGGAAACAATTTGAAAAATGATGGTGTAAGCTCTCCTAAGGGGACACTTTGTTACCAGTGCTATGTAGATTCACTAACTAGTATTTCATGTTTTTATAGAAATAGTTATAATCCTTTGAGTGTCAGTCTAACAAGTTAGTGGCCACATTTCTTTTTTGAGGGGACTGAACATGTCTCTCTATTTTAGTCCCAGCCAAAGAGGTCCCATTTCTCACAGAAAAATCATTCTTGTCCAACCTGAACTCATGCACAGAAGAAGGAAGCTACAAGAAACTCGTGCACAACATTGGTGTGGTGTTTTCTAGTTCTGAATCATTGAACAAAAGTTTCTTATTAGACTCGTCTGGAAAACAGAACATGGGAACCAATGTCGACATTGAAGCTGTGCGAAACGTGTATTCTGCTCTGTTCAAGACAGGGGATTCCTCGGTGGAGAATTCGTTAATAAACTCCTTGGTTGCCTTAGCACCAACGCTTGAAATGGAACTTCGATACAAAGCACCAAGCAATGATCCTAACTTCTTGAATCAATTTGTGATCATCATGGAAAACACAATGTTACAGAGTCCGGAATATTTAGACCAAGCTTTGCCTAGCTTTCTCAAAGCCGTGGCATTACTCCCTGTAAAATTCCAAGCAACTTTAGTCCGCATCTGGTCGCAGTTTTTAAGTAAGGAAATCAGGCGCATGGTTGAAACTCTTCAGCAATTGATTACATACCAAGTCTTAACAGGACCTAGTGCCACAGGGAACATGCCAGTGCAAGAGGACGAAGCAATTGTGGCTGCAACAAAAACTATGAAAATGCTTTATTACGCTAGTATATTAGGAGGAAATTTTGATCAAACGTTGAACGACAGCCATGATGGAGCTACTGGAAGCAATGATCATGATGACCCTCTCGTTAAGGAATTGAAAATTGATGTGTTAGATTGCCGCAAGCCACTAGTTAACTGTGAAGAATTTGTCAATGAGCCATTAAATGAGCAAATCGAGGTTGGCCATGACTTTACCTACTTTAAGAATGATGCACAGGGCAAGTTTTCTTTCTTAAAGTACAACTTCATCCTTTCTACTGCTACTAAGAGCATGGGTTTGTTTTATGACAATCGGGTGCGCATGTACAGCGAGAGACGGCTGACTTTACTGTACAGTCTTTTGAGGGGCCAGCATGCAACACCATACCTCAGACTCAAAGTTCGACGAGACCACCTAATTGAAGATGCTCTTGTCAATGTAAGTATTGTTGTGTGTACCATCAAATGTCTACAGTACCTTTCACAAAACTTTTGGCTAATGGTTTGTGAAGTTCATTGAAATTCCTAAAGTTCACTACGAACTTGGCAATCGCATTATGTAGTTGTTGATCAAATTGTGAACTTTGAAATGAAATTGTGAATTTCATGCCAAATTTTGTTGGGAGTTAAGTTGCTAAATTCGTCGCGAGCGAAGTTCGCATCTTTCGGTGTAGTTGGTGTGGTAATATAACTACAAATGAATTTAAACAAAGTGAAAAAAAAATGTCAACCAAGCAAGGCTTATTTTATGATGATTACTTCTGAAATGTAAATTATTTGAGATGTACAGAGGGACTCCACATCACAGAAAAGGAAAAGGAAACCAGAGTGGATTTTTTGGTTCCTTTGACATAGCATGATCTGAGAGATCTTGGATTGATCAGTTTGGTAAAGAAACGCAAAATCCATTTTTGGATTCTTTTGGATTTAAGAATCCAATCTTGGATTTTCTTAAAGAAACGCACCCATAGTTAACTCCTCCTAGTTGTTATTTTACCTTCATGTCCATCTCTTTATATCCTATGCACATACAAAATAATATAATGGTTTGTGTAACCAGCTGGAGATGACTTCACAAGACAATCCAGCAGATCTCAAGAAGCAGCTCTATGTCGAGTTTGAAGGAGAGCAAGGAATTGATGAAGGGGGTGTGTCCAAAGAGTTCTTTCAGCTGATTGTGGAGGAAATATTCAACCCTGATTATGGTAAATATAACATTTTTACCAATACCTTTGTAGCTGTTGATGTAATGATGGCATGAGCAAAGAGAATTTACCTTTTGATGATCAAAGTAAACAAGTCATTTTCCCTTTTATTTGTGACCCTCCACAGGATTTCCAACATAATGGTGATGACACGGGCACGCGTGCGATGACACGGCACGCTAAGCATGATATCTGACACGCATATGCGCATATTAAATAAGGAAACAAGGAGTGTCATGGTAGCTTTTGTTTCGCACATTTTGTTGCAATGTTTTTTAATGTCAAGCACTTTATTATGAGCCTCTGGCTCGGGTGATCGCGCAAGTACCCCCTGTGTTTGACATTAAATTTGCACATGGTTCGCACTTGCCTGGAATACTCCTTGAAAAACTGTTAGGTCCTTGAAAACTCCTTGAAATTGATTTTCTCCTTGAGAAATCCTTGAATTTGAAGAAGCAGTGCTTGAGTTTTATGAAAAAGTCCTTGAATACTTGAAGATACAGCAAAATAAGTTCATTTTGACATCAAAAGATTGAAAAGATTGTGTTCACAGCTAACATTAGGTGAGAAACTCATCGTCTCAAACACAGCAAAGCTTTTTATAGCAGGACAATGCAGTGTTTCTTACTCAAAGTATCTAGGTAACTGCACCTTCAATGCAGTTTCCCAGGTGTATTGTTTAGCCCCCCTGTAAGCAAATGAAAACCACGATGGAAATGGAGCGCAAAGTGTGAAATTTATTTTGACTCTGGTCCTGTATCCCGGGTCCTATATAGACACCCTGTATATTGCGTCTTAAATGAACTCAAAGGTCAAAGAGGAAACTGCATTTACAATCAGCAGTGGGAACTTAATTCCAAGTACAAAGGGTGGTTGACTGCATTTAAAGCTGACAGGAAAAAGGCCTTGTGCAAATGCTGCAATTGAATGATCGACATTTCAAACATGGGAGAGTCTGCATTGAAATTGCATATGAAAAGTGAAAGGCACAAAAACAACAGCAGAACTGGAGGTGAACAGGCTGTGACATTATCCTCAAGCGGTTTTGTAACGTGGAAATTTTATATTGTGGAAATCGTGCCTGTGGAAAGGGACTCCTTGAATATTGTATAAAGTCCTTGAAAAGTCCTGGAAAAGTCTTGAATAAAAGGTCATCAAACCTGTATGAACCATGTTTGCAAATGGAAAACATTTTCTATCGAGTTATAGAAATTCTCTTGAAATTTTGGGAGAACTCCGACGAAAAAGCTGTGGAAACACTTGCCTACAGCTTGTGTTCCCACAGCATTTCTCGTTCTCCCAAACCTCCACTTGCATTTCTATAACTTGATAGAAACACAGAACATGTTTTGTATTTCTTAAATGGAAAGTGTTGAACTGGACCTCTTTAAAAGAAAACATTCCTCTAGATGGTCAAACCAGGAAGGCAAAATAGACATCACTGCTGGTCAATTTGCGTGGTGCACAGCCCTAAATGAAACGCCTGGTTTGTATGTCTGATCTCAATTGGCATAGAATTTTTTCTCTTTTATTTTCCATTTCCTCTTTGGTTGAACTTTTGAGTTAGAAGATATAGCAAATGTGAAAGACAATGTTTGCTCATATTTCTGCACTTTGAAGTTCATCAGAAATACTCGGCTACCCTTCATGTTTTCAACTCTCTACTCCGTGTTTAGAGATGTGGTTAAACATGGTAATTGATATGTTATGTGTACAATATGTATTTTTGTAACTCTGTGGAAATACACAACTGGCATGACCAGTCTGTTTAATGACATAAAAATCAATAATTGAAGAAAATTTAGTTTTGATAACAGTAGCAAATGAGTGGGATTTTCCTCCCTCCATTAAAAGTCAAAATGGTCCAGCTTTAACTGGTTCCTTTTGATTGAAGATTTTTGCTCACTTTTGTCTTCCAGGGATGTTTACTTTTGATGAAGCCACTCGTTACTGCTGGTTCAATCTAAACTCTTTTGAGACAGATGGGCAGTTCTTCTTGATTGGCTTGGTTCTTGGCCTGGCCATCTACAACAATGTCATTCTAGATGTGCATTTTCCAATGGTTGTGTACAGAAAGTTGTTTGGCAAGAAAGGAACATTTGAAGACCTCAAGGATTCGCATTCTGTAAGTTGCTTGGTTTACATGTAACTACATGTACCTAAATAACTAAGTAACTGACTAATCAATAATAAATTGTCTAGTAAAAAGTTTTCCTAAGAGGGTGTGTTATGAGATTGCACTTAAAGTGCTACTATGACCACAAAAAACAATTCTTTTTTTCCTTTGGATTTCAAAACTATGTTAACTAAACACTAACTGTCCCAAGCTTAAAGTTCTGATTTTAAAAAGACAGCTGTTTTTTTTAACTGGAATTTTCTTACACTAACTTTAAAATCTTAAGAGAGCTGGGTCAAGGAGAAAATGACTTCAAAGACTCACTAGTTTAAGAATGCAATGCTCATGTACGCAGCTGAAATAATATGCAGCATGGGAGTTTTGGGCTTTCAGACTTTGAAACCCTTGTTTTGCATGTATAATAAATTGCATTTACACGCTGAAATTTTAAGCTAGTGAGTAAATGACGTCATTTTCTCTACATCCAACCTTCTGAGGTCTAATCGGTCAGTTTTGAACGTGAGTAATGGCAGACTGTGAAAATCCAAAACTTACGCTCAAAATAAACAGCCTTTGGATAAAACTCAAAGGTGAGCTAACATGCGTTCAAAATCTGAAGGAATAAAGGAAATGGTTTTTTGATCATAGTAGCACTTTAAATTGCTTCGAATTGTCCGTTGAGCAGATATTCAACCATTCAAAGTAATGAAAACTACCAAGCAGTGCATTCATGTGATGGTGTTTGTTATGCTTTGCAAGGCAATTCTACATGTAACTTTAAGGTCTTTGGAACAAACCCCAATGTGTGACCATTCAAATAAAATTTGTCAAGCAGTACATGTACTTTCATTTGGCACTGTTTGATACATATGTGCTGCATAGGATACAGTCAGTGATCCATCTACCTGCACGTCCCGCGTCTCAGACACATAAATGTCCGATTTAGTCCCACATCCGTCCATTTGGACGCAAAAAATTACAACTACGATTATAGCTTATGTCCTTTACTCTCTTGACAGGGCATCTGACAGGATTAGGCAATACGGAACGGCATACCGGTACTTTGCTAACATCCGCATCTGTATAATCAGAGCATTTTTCCATATAAAACAAAAAATTGTGCCATGTTAGCGATAAAGCAGCTTCTTTACAACCCCAACAAGCAAAAATTTCAAAGTGATCGGTTATTTTGAAGAAGTTTTTCTCCTAAAACAACGACGAAAACGTGCCAGTTTCGTTTGTGACGAATTTTTAACCTCCAGGCCTTTGACCCAAGAGCCTGAAAACTAGTTTGAAATTGCCTGGTTACAAAGCTATGGATGTTCCACGAACCCAAGCAACACATTCTGCACAGAAAATGAGCTAAAATGCTGTATGGGACTCATTCTTTTGTCTGAGGGATTCACAGGTTTTTGACTGTGTGAGTCCCTGGACTCGCTACTGCCAATTTCTAGATGGATCACTGTACAGTACATGGAGTTCAAACTTTCTAAGTCTGAGGATGAAAACACAGTGAGTGACTATTCAAATAAAAGCCACTGAGCAGCATGTGCCTCAATGCAATTTAGACAGATCAGTCAGTGGCCATCGCTTGGTTCACATTGGTTGGTTACAAACTTACCAGATATGGTTCAAGACCATTTTCTGTAGCCTTGGCTTAGGGTTTCATTCATAGAAATAAAAGCTAGAACCACTTTCTGCAACATGATAAACAATCACATGGAAGTGCTATTTAACAGCTTTATTCAAATGGCTGCATGCTAAGTGTAAGGCTTAAACCGTGGAACAGCTGTTTATTACAATGTCCAGTAGATTTGATTTGGGATTAAAAGGGCTTAATTTCATCACCAGTCACATCACTTTAGATAATGCCATCACCAGATGATCAAAGGTGTGACCAAATTTAAATATTTGCTCTTCAGAGTCTTGCAAGTGGCCTTCAAGATCTGCTAGATTACGAAGGTGATGTAGAGAACGAGATGATGTGTAATTTCACGATTGGGTACACAGACATGTTTGGCTCATCACTCACTAAGGAGCTAAAGGAAAATGGAGCAGAAATCACTGTTACCAAGGAAAACAGACAGGTAAGTGATTAGAGGTGGGTGTGGGGGTATTATTGGCTTGCATGTCACAATGTGACATCATCATTTTGTAAAAAAAAATCTAAAAATAAAGAGCCACCAAAGTTATTATCCTCGTCTGGTAAGGGGGAAGGGGGGGGGGGGGGGGGGGGGGTAAATTTACATCCATTTACTAATTTTCAGCTGAGTAGCTTGCTTCATCTGGAAACCAGTGCATTTTTCAATTTCAGTGCTATGGCGGTGCATGACATAAAGCGACAGTCGTGTTTGTCGAAAAATGTACAATCTTCAAGGCTAATAATCACTGAAAACCAGATCCTGGCAATGTGAATTAGATAGATATGTTCATCTAAGGGTACAAAACAATAATAATATTAAAATTGCATGTGTTTTATTTGTCAGGAATTTGTGAATCTGTATGCTGATTTCATCCTTAACAAGTCAGTTGAACGACAGGTAACAAATACACTGTATGGAGTAAAATTTTAACAACATTAAGTTACTGTTCAGTTATTGGTTACTGGGTCGTCACTTTTTTGTACAATTTGTTATATGGTCATTTTCTCAAAGTACATGCACATCTAATTCGTACAAGTGTAGCTGTGAATTATCTCCTTGCTTTTTCTGATGCTCTATATAATGTTTACAGTATTGTTACTGCTTTGATCAACTGGAAACGGGCCTCCCTTTCTAACCCAACTTTAGGACATTTTTTCCTGGATGCAAGCCAAGCAAATAGAAGCATTGATACACCACAGGTTACTCCTGTAAAACCATTGAGTTGTGGAGGATGCAGCAAATGAAAAAAAAACCTGGATAGACAAAAACAAGCAAAAACAAAAACAAGAAAAAAATTACTGAACAATAACAAGCAAACAAACAAACAAAACCAACAAAAAATAAACAAAAAAGAAGTAACCAAACAGGCAAACAAAAACAAGCAAAAAATAAACAAACAAAAGCAGGCAATCAAACAAATAGAGAAGCAAACCACCTCTATCAGTGATTTTCCTCAGTGAATATTTGAATGAGTGTTCTGCACCCAGAAATTTGTGTGTTGATCGTCTTTTACTTTACACCAGTCTTGTTCTCTTTTTTCTGTGTGTGGGAGGAGAGGTTGAATCCTTACATGTAAATTAGCAAAGTAAGGGGTATTTCACATGTAAAATGCAAAGCGGATGGTTCTGAGGGTTGTGGTGAATACACTGTTTAAATTTGTTTCGACAGTTCAAAGCATTCAAGCGTGGTTTTGACATGGTGGTGTCTGAGTCTCCTCTCAAAACGTTTTTCCGTCCAGGTGAGGTGGAGCTGCTGGTGTCTGGCTGCCAGGTATTGAACTTGCATTAAATTACATGGTGACTTATGTTCTTGATACTCATTGGTTAAAATCCATGCCAAATACTAGTACAGTCTTCAGAACTGGTATGTAATCTCCCTCCTCAATCATTGGCTATACTTTTGTCCTTCAGGATTTTGACTTTGATGCACTAGAGAAGTCCACTGAATATGACAATGGGCTTACTGAGGGTTCAACATTGATCAGGTACAATGTTCTAAGGATTTGAAACCATTTACAAGCTGAGTAGCTCAACTAAGGCCAGTAAAATAGAGCCGACACATACAGTATTCTGTTGTTGCCCCAGGCTGCTTTGCATGCATTCTCGTCCCCAGAGCCCACGATCCTTCTGGCCTGTGGTTGGGATCGAGAGCTCTGGTTTGGTCCAAAACCGGAAGTCCGCGATTCACGGACTTCCCGTCAAATCTAGCAAATCTGATTGGTTGAGAATGCGAAAACGAATACTCTGCGCATGCTCAGAAAATCGGGTCCGGCCAGAGCTCTCGATCCCAACCACAGGCCAGAAGGATCGTGGGCTCAGGGGAGGAGAATGCTTTGCATGCTAAGGAAAATGAACATTTGAAGAGTTAGGAACCCTGCGATGCACTAGCATCCCATCCTAGTAGCTTCATGCTACTGAAAACTGGGATAAGCTCCGGCCTGATGAGCCACTTGGCTCGTGGGCAGACTTTACCTTTGCCTTAATTTGCATGATGTGCTTGCAGGTGGTTTTGGGAGGTGGTTCACAGCTTCTCTCTAGAGCAGAAGAAACAGCTTCTGATGTTCACGACGGGAAGTGATAGAATCCCCGTTGGAGGATTCTCAAAGCTTCGTCTAATCATTGCCAAGAATGGTCCTGATTCGAACAGGTGAGACATGCAACCTATACTTTACCTTGCTTCTTTGTCAAATTCCCTAGAATTAGAAAGCAAGGATAGAATCATACCTGGAAGGATTGGTTTAGTTGATAGTTATTGTTTTCCATGAATTTGTTAAGAAACTTACTGTAATTCATGAATAGCTGCCAATTAATTTTTTTTGGGGTAATTCTTAAAGGGACTCAGTCACGGTATTTTGAGCCTAGACAAAATTACCGTTTCTCAGCTAGAACCCCTAGCGCCTCTTTCGGAAGTGCACATAGATGACCTTTTCGTTTCACAACTTTGCTCCTTCCGTGTACATGTAAATCAGGGTTTGCTACAGCACTTGGTATTAGTTCAGTCAGTGTTCACAGAATCAACTCCCTCAGTGCAGACATCTTAACCTTCACCTGCACTTGTAGCATGAACACCTACATGTATCTAAGGACATGGTTGACATGTCTGACTGGCTGATTTCAGCCAAATTTTAGTGGTTTGTCTGTAACTGTACTCTCTTTAACACGAAAAGCTCTCTGATGCCAGCAGCCAGCAAGTCCAGCTCTAAGAGTTAACCGTGTTGTATTGTGGGTGGGGCGGGGGGATTCCACTTTGGCTCGGGTTACGCTACATTGCAGTGAACTCACTGTAATTGTCGTCTTTCCCTTGCAGGCTTCCGACCGCGCACACATGTTTCAATGTCCTTCTGCTCCCGGAATACTCAAGCAGAGGAAAGCTGAAAGAAAAGGCTTCTGAAAGCCATCACGCATGCCAAGGGCTTTGGTTTGCTGTAGAGGTCATAATGGAACGGGGCTGCATGAGCAACACAGTACAGGCAAAAATGTAAATGGAAAAGTTAAACGGAACCTGTGTCTATTATAACGTGTTTGTAATGGCTTAAGACTGTTTACTTTGGATATAACGTCTAGATATGGAGTAATTTCGAGTGGTGTATATCATGAAAAATCCTACTAGTGAAATGAATAGCTAGATGCACACACAACTGGCAAGTCTTTGCGTGGACTGCGACGTGACAGATCAAGTAATGGGTGAAATATCTAGTCATGGTATACCGCGAGAGTGCAGTACGTCACAGTTTTATTTCCGGCCTATGTTACTTTTACGATCAGTACGTCATTAAGAGAAAGCATCGTTTCAATCACCTCTGGGATTTTGTAATTGAAGATGTAACGTATGTCTTTTTACTAGGGGTGATAAAACTGAAATCGGCTGGTTTTAAGGAAATGATTTAATTGCGCATGCATTTTCTATTCCACTCTTGCATAACAAAAGTTTTGTTAGGGGAAAAAAATAAGTTACAGTCCAATATGATGCTCGTGAACATGTTAGGAAATTGGTGTCTGTTTCTGTTAATTTATATGTTAAAAAATAATTTTTGTGTCTGCTAAAGAAAAGAACTTTTGGTGCGGGCAGATTCAAATGTTATGAAGTCTAGGGATTTCTTACAGTCTTGCTCGTCCTTTTGACAAGGAGAGGGAGAAAGTGAAAGAGTACGGCTCGTCTAATAAGTCAGTCTGTCGAAATGGCTAAGTTCAAGGTATTTTATAAGAACGAGTAAAAACTTATTGCACTAATAACAGAGTTCGCGCTGCACCTGGAACTCCTGGAATTGTAAATGTTTTCCTCGGGTCTTTCGAAAACTCCTTGAAGTTGTTTTTTCACTTAATACTAGAAAACTCCACTGATTTACCGTTTTTGCAAACACTTCATTGGTCAGCGCTGGAAAAGAAACTTTCTTGGGAATACTCACGTTATGAAAACTCTGCTTTTTGGATCGTTAAAACTTTATTTGATTCCTGGAAAAATTCTGGGACTCCATCATTAGTGAGCAGTACGAACTCTGTACTTCCTTCGTCTTGCCTCCCCACGAGGAGTGCGTGACGACGCGTAATGTCTGCGTAGTAAGCTAATAGACTAATGTTACATATAAAGGAGACTATTTCTTGGTGAAATGTTCTTTTACCCTTTTTTGACTCTCTCCAGCTATTGATATAAAACATTCTCATGGTTGACAACACTATGGCTGGGGGTTAGTTGAATGGACGAGGTCGCGAACGCGCATGAATTTTCACTCGTCGCGCGTTGCGCCTTCTCGTGCAGGTGATTTTCTCGCGCGTTGGTCCACTCAACCAGTCTTGAGAAAAATTGAGAAAGTTTTCTGTAGTTGGTGATTTTCTTCTCCTCACGATATTGCAAGACGAGATTTCTGATCGCTGTTGAGAGTTCTTGGAAGTCAGGATGCTATAAGTCTTGTAGGGTATTTAGCATAGTGTTCGCAAAATAAAAACGGTTCGCTTAAGTTCTTGTTTAAAAAAACAAAATCATCCAAGTGGGGACATGTTTTACCAGTGATCAGTTGGTTTTCCGCTTTGTTGTAGATATGAAGATAATTTTTTTTCAGTTAACAAAGTAAGAAATAAAGCTGTATTTTTGAAAATTAAGTGGACATTAAATCTGTCAATGCTGACATGCTTGTTATGTGGTTTGTCTTAATTTTCGCTTTCATAGCAACTTTCGCTCTTGTTTTTCAGTTTTATTGCAGTGAGCTAGGCTATCCTTGATGTGGCTCTATACATTTTTTTCTGGACCATACCTAGCATTTTCAATTGGCGTTTTACCAACCTTCCCTTAACGTGGCCAGACACGAGGGCTTATGTTGCAGTGACAAAAAGTAACGTGTATATCAACTGAGGCGACATGAAGCAAATATAGAGCGAACATGTAGTAGGGACAAAATCAAAACATTTGCTCACACATAAAATTGTTGTGGGAACATGTCCCAGGGATATGTTGTTTTCTTTTTATGGTTATCAACAACTACATTTACTTAATTATAGAATTTTGATAAGTAGGATAAGATGCAACTTTTGGCAAAGTTTAAAAAAATTCTGTAAATGCGGTTCGGAGCGATCTGGAGCCGTCGAGGGCATATTGAAACAATTGAGGCCGCCGCGCCTCCATTAAGTTTTCCATATTAACCAATCAGAGGCTTGTCCGCTGTACTGATATCAGTATATATCTCAGTCTTATTCCGTGACTGTCGGCCCACTAACATTCTAAGTTTCGTGATCAGTTTATCGCGAAGTTTTCTTAATGTTCGTGGCGATAAGTCTAAAACTTTCGTTTACTTTAAATCGTGACTTACGATTGCGATTGACTCGTTTTGCTTTCGACATGCGTCAGTCATATCAAGCCGAACTAGCGAGTGAAAAGAAACAACCAGCTTTATTACCAAAATAATAATCTGACACAAGAAATCGTCATCTGACACAACCAGTAGAAATATGATAAATATCTTTCGAACCTCTTCCTCTCGGTTAATGTGATAAAGCTAAAGGCTCACCGACCCATCGAATGTCAGACAACTCGCCCCCGATCTTCAGACTCGGTAGTGGATAAAAGAACGAAGAATAATTTGTTCGGTAGTGGATAAAAGAACGAAGAATATTTTGTATGACGTTAAGTCTTGGGTTCATATATTTAGCAGCTCGTTTGGCTCGGTTGTGGATAAAAGAACGAGGGGCGAGTTCCCGGGGGGGGGGGGTACTCCCGCGAATTTTGGATAGGGGTGTACCGCGAAGGTTCTCGAACCCTGACCCTATTTAAAGGGCCCTAGTCACCCGCCGCCATTTTCGATGACATCGAAATTATTGATATAGCATGGTGAAGCAAATTCTTATTGTTTTTCTGTAAGCTGTGTTCCTGAAGGTATGGTTAATTATCTTGAGTAGTTTCACAGTGATTTTTCTTCGTTTCGGCACGCTCCGAATAAAATATAATTGCCAAATTCTCGCATGTAAACAAAAACAAAGGTGTGGCTGACTAGGGCCCTTAAAGGGCTGTGACGGCGAAAACCGATACCCTTTTTAAGGCCCAAGCCCGAAAAATGACACCCTATTCAAGGAAAAAAAATCAAAATTAATAATAGCAAAAAAGGAAAACTAGTTATTTTTTTTCTGTAACATTTGACGTAAAGCATCAAGCATAGAATACTAGAATGAGCCTAGTTTAATAATATGCAATCATAACCATGATACATCTTTCAATACCGTTTCTTTACTGCTATTATTTTGTTATAGAACTGTAACAAGTGCAGTAATGTAAGATCTCTGTACAAAAACGATCGTATCGTTAACAATATCTGGTGGTCTTAAATCATTGTGATGAACAAAGCTAACGGAACTAAAACCCGAATGCAAATAAATCGAAAAAAAATTCTTATGGAGGTTAGGGTTTCCACAGTTTTAATCAACCTCCGCCCTTTTCAGTAAAAAGAACGATACCGGTAAGTGTATACTTCACAAGGATTAGAATATATACAATACTTCTTTGGCAAATTGAGTAAAATATTTACATTAATACACTGTCAGAAACTCATATGGGGTAAAACTTGTAACGTGCGTTCACACGTTAGGATATTCAATTTTGCTAAGTACCATGTTTGGAAACTCGCAGATTTTGTTGGCGAGTGTTTCATACACGAAAAGACGCATGCGATAACATTTTGCTTTTACTCCAGTCGCTCCAACACTTACCTACGTAATGCTGAAAACTTTGCACAGAAACAAGGGATTTTCATTAACTTTTTCTAAGTAAAGTTCTCCAATGTACTGGACGACGGTAAAACAAAATAATTTAACCATAGTTAACTCTACTCGACATAGTTTGGTCGAAAACAAAATTCGCCATCTTGCTCGGGATAGCTTGCGCTGTCTAGTTTACGACACTCACTGTTTCGATGTAGAAATTTTGGACAAGTACTTTTCTTTACCTCGCTTACATCGAATACCTATTAACATTTTTATCCAATGAAGAGGCGTTACATTTAGACGGATACATCAAGTTTAAAAAATCCCCTTTTGTTTAGGCGGGCGTTTTCACACTCCAGTATTAGATAATACAATTTAGCTACCCTATCTAAGGACCACACCAGGAATACCGTACCAAAAGGGTAAAAAAGATACCCTTTTTAAGGACCGAGAACCTCAGAAACCATACCCTATTCCGCGGCACATACCTATATAGCCCATATATGGGAGTACCCCCCCCCCCGGGGGCGAGTTGTCTGGGGCGAATTGTCTAGGGGACGAGTTGCCCGGATACCACCCAGTCTAGTCACCTGATATGCAGTCAAGGCGTGCTAACAAGATACGATAAAATACCAAAGTGGAATGCAGGTCTCGGCAAAGGTGACTGAATAACTGCTAAAAGTCGTTCTAGCCACATTTACCTGTACTTCACTTGTTTGAGCCCTAATACCAGACTGTACGAGTTTGTCTCATGGCTGAGCATTCACGATAAGCGCCATGATTGTTTTCGTTGGGTTATTTTATAAATCAGCCATGGTTTTGCCAGTGAGTAAACATCCTCGGAAAGTCGGATCGTCTCAATAAAGAAGTATTTAATTTAGGCCAAAATCATTTTATGAGCCAAATAAATGAATTACGTCTTTGAAGTGCTCCAGAACTGCACTTTTCCCATCATTTTCTCGGCTTTTACTTCGGGTAGAAGAGCACAGAACGCGTCATCAAAACCTCCACACTGCCCGACTACGAACATAGAAAATTATTCAAAACTAGAAAATTATGCAGCGGCTTGTTTTGAATTATGCCATAAAAAAATTCCATTTTGATGACGCGTTCTGTGCTCTTCTACCCGAAGTAAAAGCCCACACTTCCACACTTCCACACTTCCACACTTCCACACTTCCACACTTCCACACTTCCACACTTCCACACTGCCCGACTACGAACATAGAAAATTATTCAAACTAGAAAATTATGCAGCGGCTTCGAAAATTATTCAAAACTAGAAATTATGCAGCGGCTTGTTTTCAATTATGCCATAAAACTAATTCCATTTTGATGACGCGTTCTGTGCTCTTCTACCCGAAGTAAAAGCCATTGTCTCTTGTTCTTTCACATCAAGACAAATTTGCATAACAAAGGTAAACAGACGTGAAAACTCTTATTCTTCGGCCATTTCAGCTTTAACAGAAACAATACACAAACTGCGGTTACAAACATGACAAAACAACGCATCTGTAAAAAACTTTGATTAATGACTTAACGTTTCGTATGCCTCAACATACATCCTCAGAAGTGACGGCTGGATAATACAACAAGATATTTAAATGTTTAAGAGAAAGACTGGAACCTAATTAAGATAACAGTGAAAAAAAAACTGATAATATACAGACCAATTAAAGTCTGCTGGACAATATATAAAAGACTAGTAAAGTAAAAGTTTCTCGCTGCGCACATTTTCGTTTAAAGAAGGTTTTAAATCCTTAATCAATAATGATTCTTTAATTCTACAATGAATATCAGAACGCCCGGTTGCTAAAATTTCAAAATGGTCCCACTTGATATTGTGTCCTGTTGAGGTAATATGATCCGCGATGGCTGATGTCTGACAACTCTTCGTGAGTGCTTTAAAATGTTCAGTTTTTCTGTCGTGTAAACGACGCTTCGTTTTACCTATGTAAAAGTCATCACAGTCCCAGCAGCTAGCCTTGTATACAACCTTAGACTTGAGAGAGCGGTTAAGCCTGTCCTTGTAGGGGAATAAAGAGTTAATGCGGTGAGTGTTACGAAAAATTATTGCCCCCGCAGGGTTTTGGCCCAGAGGCCAAAACCCGAGGAGGCATTATAGTCTCCCCCGCGTATACGTATAAAGAATGTGTGAAATAATAGTTTTAACGCCTTTCGGATAACCATTTTGAAGCAAGGAATTCTTGAGATCTGATAGAGCGGACTGCAATTAAGTGGATTTTGAACAAATACGTAAGCAACGATAGGTAAGTGTTCTGATTAGATTGACCTTATACTTCCTAGGAGTAAAGGAGTCCCACTTGGTGTAAAGACCAGTGAAAGTCTTTTTATGGTGTATAGTAGTTGAAAATGTGTTGTGGTCACGCTTGATACAAACATCTAAGAATGAGATCAGTTATTAACTACAATGTTAATGATTTACTTCACAAACATAAGAACAAGCCTTCACAACCTACTCTCACAGTTCCTAAGAAAGATGTAACCCTTGTTTTACCTTATTTAGGTCTCCATAGCGATGCTATTACACGCCGATTAAAATCTTGTGTTAATAAGTTTTATGGTTTCGTCAACCTCAGGGTTGTTTTTCGGAACACTCGTAGGATTAAGTCTTTCTTTCCTTATAAAGATCGTTTCAACCGGTCGCAGAAATCGAAGATTGTCTACAAAGTCAGTTGCTGGGATTGTGATGCTTTTTACATAGGCAAAACTAAAAGAAGATTACATGACAGAAAGACTGAGCACTTCAAAGCTCTCACTCAAATTGGTCACGCCTCCGCTGTTGCTGAGCATTCGATTTCCACTGGTCACAACATCAAATGGGACCATTTTGAGATCTTAGCAAGTGGTCAATGTGATTTACAGTGTAAAATCAAGGAAACATTGTTAATACGGGACTTGAAACCTGCCCTAAATGAAAACGTCGGTAGTGAAAATCTCCTTCTTTATTAATTCACACCGGATGTAGTTTCTTTTTTCCATTGTTGTCTAGCTAGTTACCAATACCTCGCTTTAGTTTTTTGTCTTTTTAAATCTCGTCATATTTTGTAACCGTCACTTCTGAAGATGTATGTTGTAGCATACGAAACGTCAAGTTAAATATACCATGCGAAACCTTACCGTTATGTTTGTAACCGCTGTTTGTTTTCTCTTTTTGTTGAAATAGCTAAATACCTTTCCGATCGTCTGTTCAGTCAGTTTTACCTTTGCCATCTCGTTTATTTGGATCGCTTATTTTTACTGAGTAATCTTACGTGGCGCAGAGGCCCGGGGGGGGGGGTACTCGATATATCCCTGGGTGGGTAGGTGAAGCCCGGCCCCTCATACCCTGACCCTGTTTAAGACAAATATCGCAGATTTTCCTACCCTGTTTAAGACAGAATTCCGATTTTTTGATACCCTGTTTAAGACATAGATTAATAGTTGTTTTTACAAATTGTGTGGCTTTCTTGTTGTGTAATCAATGGAAATTTTATGTGCCTGGTATCAATGCCAAAGTCAATGGAAGTCAGTATTAATTTACAAGAGCTTGTAAAAATTTTGCTGTTTATCGTCCAAGAAAAGATATCCCATTTAAGACAAAAATTGGCAAATCAATACCCTGATTAAGACAAAAAATGACAAATTCGATACCCTGTTTACACTGTAAGACAAAAATCCCGAAAAACATACCCTGGCTGGCCGCACGTCTCCATTAAGGCGGGGGTAAACGTGTAGGTTGTTTTGACGTCGCTTAACACGGCCTTTCTGCCAATATCTCGGTCACGTTTCAAGCGACGCCAAATCCCTCTGCTTATTACATTGTCCACTATTTGGCAGTTTTGTGTAAATTTTTGGGTGATTTTTAGGTGTTTTGGGAAAGAGAGATTTTTTCTCAAAGGATAGGTTAAATTGAGGAAAATATCAAATGTTGAAGATTTGACGGATTTGGAAAATTGAAATTTGAAGTGAAGAATTAGTAGACGGATACCAAACAGTCCCCTACCAACCTGGGGCTCTTTTTGGAGGGGGTCAACTGTCTGGTAGTGTTTCAAACCTATTTCAATCCTAATAATTCCCTCTTAATTATACTTCAAATTTCACTCCTATTCGGGTTTACCCCCGCCTGGCAAGAAACCGAAACAAACCTAAAGATCCTATCACTACGGTACCCAAACGAGATGTTTACATCGTTTTACCTTATCTGGGTCTTCATAGTAAAATCATCACAAAGCAACTTAAATCTTGTATCTGTTAAACAGACGTGACTTAAGTCTACTAAAGGTCACGTTATCTCCATTCTGCCCTTTATCACGATCATGTTCGGTCAATCATAGTATATTAGTAGTCAATAAAAAAAGAGATGATTGGCCAATCAAGTCTTTTCAGATGTTTTGCCGACAAATCAAGCGCGCGACGTAAATCTGATCTGAAAAAACAGTTTATTGACCAGACTTGTTTGACAGGGTTGTCA
This sequence comes from Platygyra sinensis, assembly GCA_019787425.1. Taxonomy (NCBI): domain Eukaryota; kingdom Metazoa; phylum Cnidaria; class Anthozoa; order Scleractinia; family Merulinidae; genus Platygyra; species Platygyra sinensis. Next base: position 17,809 of record JAHPZR010007960.1, on the reverse strand, counting down.
AGAAAAAACACACGAAAAACGAGATGGCCCGAGGTGATTTATATAACATAGCAACTTCGAAATCCGGATAAAAAAATGAGAATTCAGCGATGCTTTCGCCTCCGCTTTGCCACACGGACAGGTCTGTGTATACTAGTCTTGTCGTTTTACTGCATATTTATCGTAAAATATTTGATCATATTGCTAAATGATAATAGTGCAGGTGTCCGCGAAGAATTCAAGGCTGATGCGCTGAAAGTACCGACTAAAAGACAGAATCTAATCATTGTCGCTCATGGTCGGTCAGGTTCGAGCTTCACGGGAAATATTTTCAATTACCATCCGTCGGTGTTTTACTTGTTTGAGCCTTATCAAACCGTAGAACGCCTTCACGGAGGAGTAGCGCCTTTTAACAGAGATTACCAAGCGAAAAGCTTCGAGTGGATGCAAGGTGTTTTTCAGTGTAAGTTTGTGTCGCCCAAACATGCTAAGGATATCGAGCATTACTATCGAACAGTAACAAGGGACTATCCAAGAGACGAGCAAGCTAGTATTGCACTGTCCTCGCCGCCTTTTTGCCGTTACAGTGTCACAGATCCAAGGTGGAATATTAAGGATTGCCCAGGACCATTGGACCAGAAGACTTTGGAAGACGTTTGTGAAAAGAAATATAGCATGACGGTCGTGAAAGCTCTGTTTGTAAGAATGCCAAACAGCAGCGTGGAACAGTTGATTAATGTGTGCGATTCTTTGAGGGACTCTGATTGTAAACTGCTATTTTTGGTCCGAGATCCACGAGGGATTGTTCCCTCGTCCAAAGCGGTGAGGTTTTATCGCGAGACGAACAAGACTAGCATGGCGGCGACGCGGAAGTTCGCGAATGAGAATTGCAGGCAAACTAAGTTTAACCTGGAAATCATCAGAAAGGTCTCACCGAGCCCGAGGTGGAGAAACCGAATCAAGATATTACGGTACGAAGAACTAGCCAAAAACCCTGCTAAACTACTTCCAAGTCTCCTTGAATTTGCTGGGTTGCCCATGGATAAAGGTTTAAGCGACTGGCTTTATTTAGCGTCGCACAAACCGAAGACAAAGAGCGAACAAAAGGCTGCGCGTTGGAGACAAGACTCCTTTGAGGGGGCGGACAGGTGGAGATGGAAGGTTTCACCGCATGAAATCAACATCATTGAACAGTGTTGCAGGCCTGTTATGAAACTGTTGGGATACAGGCCGCTGGATTATTCGCATGAGATGCAGAGAAACCTGAGTGTTCGTCTCCTAGACGAGAATTTCGAAGCTCTCAGATGGCTAAAATAAGCAACCAAGCTATTCACAAGGACAAGAGAATCCGTTGTCAACGATTATTGCACTAGCTGGCGCCAACAAATGAAAGCCGAAGCCAGAGTATACCGATAAGATCGCAGTGCGCCTGTAGTTATTTATTGAGTTTACAACGTATTAATAACGTACGTAGGACACTGTTTGGATGTTTGGCGCAATAACTTCAAGTGACCCTATACCGTATGCGATCCAAGCATATTTTCATGTCTGAAATTTTCGAAGCGTCTGATGGCAAGCTTAGATTAGTGTAAGTGTAGTTAATAACATAACAACAGAAAATGAATAAGTAATGAGAACTCTTGGCTAGCAGTTTTGAAATGTTTGTCTGTTGAAGACTTTCCATTGTAGCTGACCGTGTCGGAACACATTCTATCCCTAAATCACAAGTCGCCCAAGCTCAGTATGCGATCGCGCGAGTCGGCTGATCATCACTTTACCATTCGAAGCTGCGACATACAACCGACCTACAGTATAAGATTTCAACCCAAATTAACTGTACGAAGCGTGGTTATAAGACGGTCGTCGTATAATTAATCAACTAGGGTTGAATGTCGGTTGTATGTCGCTACATTTAGCTCACATACTGAACTTGGGCCACCTGTGCCTAATCATTAGATGAAAGGAATTTTACCATAATAATCCACCCGCATCGTTCCTCACATGATTCTCACATCTCGTATCTTTGAAATACAGTATTTCATAAAAAAAAATGAAAATGTTACGTCGGACTGTACACAGTCCCCTATTTTTTCGTGGGGAGAAACTTGGTCTGTTAATGCGAGTGACACTCGGGAGAGTAGAAAATGCCCGTGGGTAGGGGTGGTGGAGGGCGTGGTGGGCGAAAACCCCCATGCCACGCTATTTACCCCACCGCCTCTACCCCGGGCATTTTGTACTCTCCTTAGTTTCGCTCACATCAAGAGACCAAGAATGCGGCTCGTGGAATTCAACGAACGACATCTACGATCTCACGGAAAAATAGAGGACTGTGCACAGTCTATGCAACTGTAATGCAAGGACCACTTGTACAAACAGCAGCGGAGTGAAGCCGGTTTAATTTAGATCAGGATCAGCAGTGAAATATAACTATAAAACAAATTAAAAGGTTGACCGGACGGGTAAAAAAAAATTTAATGCCCAATATTTCGGTTAGACAGGACTAACCTTCCTCAGGGGCTACACTGAAGCTAAGCAAATTTGGATAAAAACGGTTACAAAATTTTAAATGATACTAAAGGAAATATATGTGACATGATTGGTTGACAATATAGAAAAAATTGAAAAGTGTACTAAAACGAATACATAAAAATAAATAAATAAATAAATAAATTTCGTCAGGCCTGTTTAATCCAAAGACCCTTCAACCCTTTGTCTGTAATTGTCGATCTTTCACACGAAAAGCGATAAGATTGGTCTTTCTTCTCACAAGGTGCTACTTTATACTTATGACGTTCAATGGGAAGGGGTTCTGCCCCCCACCTTCCCCATATCAAAAGTACAGGGTTGGAAAAGAATCCCTAAGAGGTACCATGCCGGGACCCCGCTTTGTGGGGATGGCTTCAAGTTGTTTTCACCTCTACTTGATTCCAGTTATTAAACAACTCATTCACTGCATGACACTCCTACATTTCAATAGCCGTGATAAAGACGATTGCTTCGAATACCTTCTACTGGTAATTAGTATAAATCTACTCGCGTTCTATCACGAATGCCATTCTCTGCTTGCAATTGGCTACGCTACTCACTATCTATACTGTTATAAACAGTGAGTAACGTAGCACTGTGCGCTTGTTACATTGTAACAAGTGACGGCCACTTCTTTGTGTTTTCGAAGTGTCTGTGGAGAGGATTTAAGTGAAGTTTTGAACGACTAGTCGAAAAATACGAAAACAATTAGATAATTCGCTCTCGATTTCTAAGCGTGATAGTTGACTCGCGCTGCTCCCTCGTCAACTATCACGCGATAGAAATCTCGAGCTCATAATTTAATATTTTAATATCTCCTGTAATATTTTTTTTCGGCTCAATATCCTGAAAGGCACTGTAAAAACTCCTACTGTTGACCTTTTGTGGCTGAACACCCTATGCGGTACCAAAACCACTTTTTCAACTCCTAAAAGGTACAAAAAGCAGACCCCGTCCTTCCTAGGTTGAGTTCCCTCCCCTCCCCCCTCTCCCCACCTCAGAGTCTGTTCCATTCAAAAGACACAAATGTTTAACACCGCGTTGCAAGCGTTTCAATACAAAGAGTATCCACATATTTTCACAACTATTGGACCTAATCTTTCCAGTGAACTATCACCCTTAAATATCGACCCATTAAGCTGTCTTCTGCCCACTAATACAGCTTTCTCCTAAAAAGCCCCTGAGACCAATACTGTGTGCGAGCTATTAAGTCAGCTTAATAAGAAAAAAACACCCATGGGGCTGGATAGAGTTCCTTGCAAACTTCTCAAATTAGCAAGTTCCATTGTTAGACTGTCATGAACGAAAAGTATAGACAAGGGCATCTTTGCAGGTGAATGGACATTTTCCAAGGTGATCCCCATTTTCAAAACAGAACAAAATCCGATCTACACAATTTGACCAATTATTGCCAGTTGTCTCAAATTACACAATCATCTATCAACAACTTTACAACTACCTAGAAAAGAATTAGCTTTTAAATATTTATCAAGTTGGCTTTTGATCCCGCCATAACACCATGGCAGCAGTACTTGAAACAACAAATAACTGGCCATTGAGTTAATATACGTAACGACCTGTTAATGGTGTGGTATGTATCAACCTTAAAATGACCTTCGATACCACTGATCGTTCAATCATTTGAGAAAACTTGTTAATTGCAGACTTTTTTTTATCACTTTTTGTTTGAATATACCAGGAGCCCGTCACTAGAAGCCTGCAACTACCCCATATACCTGTGACGGCGTTTTCACAGATCGATCTATTTTTAAATTGAATTTGTCTCGAATTCAGATCCCCACAGGAACCTCAGTGACCAATTGCAATCACAACGCACGGACTAATATTGACATGTCGACATAATGTCGACATGTTCACGCTGTGAGGCCGCATCCTTACAGAGGCGTGCTTATGTAGACTGGAGCTGGCCTTTTTCGCGGGAAAAAATATCTAAAAAGACTGGTCTGTAAAACTGAGTCCCATTGAATTGACTTATTATGGGAGTTGTAGTCTTCTGGTAATGGGCTCCTGAATATACACATTATTTAGAAAACTAACATTACTTACAACGCTAACATCAATGACATTTCTTACATTTCTTTCAATACGAACTTTACTTACAAAACTAATACTATTTACAATAACAACAATACTTACAGCACTAATTTTACTTACGTAACCAGGAGCCCATTACTAGGAGCCTGCAACTCCCTTAATAAGCCAATAGCCCATTTCACGATTAATTTTTCTCATTTACATCAAAATGTAATCCAACGTGGATGCGAGGCAATTTCGGGCTAAAACTGCGAAATAGCCCGAAATTGCCTCACATACATGCTAGAATTTATTGTAATGCAAATGAGAAACGCTAACCGTGAAAAGGGCTATACAACGGCATTTTTACAGACCAGTCTATTTTTAGCTATTTTTCCCGCGAAATAGGTCAGTTCCAGTGTACTGACATGAGCACGCTTAGGCAAGGATAAAACAATGCGGCCTCACGTGAACCTGTTGACATCATGTCGACATGTCAACATTAGCCCGTGCTTGTGATCGCAGTTGGTCACTGAGGCTCCTGTGCGGATTCGGGATAAATTCAAGTAAAAATAGATCGGTCTGTGAAAACGCCGTGGTGATGGGCTCCTGATGTAACTAATAGTAATATTGCATCACTTACAATACTTAAAAGAAGTGACTTAGAATAACATTTGACGATAAAAACTTGCGACAAAACGTTGCTTGATAACATTGTAAAATTTAAAAGTTAAAAACGATAAAAAGCTATAAAAAGCTAAAAACGACGACGTTTCGACGTTAACATAACGTCATAATCAAGTCAAGAATGTGAAAAACTAAGTTCTATAAATACTAAAACGAACAATATGAGAGAAAATAATTTACGGGTTAAACAAAAAGTTTCGCACGTATGGAGTCCGTTTGCACGTTCAGCTTAGGTTTGAATTTCTTGATATAAAGCATTTCAAACACTAAACAATCAAATTTCCCTTGGCACTTTCTCAGAATCTTAAAATGACTCTCATTCAAACGATCCCTCCTACCATGCGCTTCATGAAAAATGCTTGCCAATTGCCGAATTTTTGTGTTCAGCGACACGTTGAAAAAGGTGTCGGGCTGTATAGCCGACATAATCTGCATCGCACAGATCACATACAAAATGATAAACAACGCATTGCTGATTAACAATTGACGGCTTGGCTTCTTTAGGTTTTAGGTCTTGTTCTAATTTCTTGCTTACAATGCTAACATTACTATTACACTACAGTCCGAAATACTAAGGAGAGCACAAGAAAATAGTACATTTAATTCAACCAGCTTGTTACGCAAAGTGCACAACGGACGACACCAACATCGCTATTTCTGTTTCCACTCTTGCTGACCTCGAAAAAGGGACAAATTCAGAGCTAATGAATCTTTCTTGCAAGCCAGTAAGATAAGCCTTGAAATAGGGGAAACTGTGCTTTTGGCAGAAAAGTCTTCCCGAAGTCTATGACAAATCAACATCAAATTAGAAAACCAACAAATCAGCAGAGTTAATCACGCTAAATCATTAGGGTCCAATTATTGACAATAAATAAGCTTTGCCGGTATAATCATGTTTACGAAATGAGTAAAAAGGTATCTTAGGTGTCCTGAGGCGTATCAGGCCCCTCGTCTCTCAGTCTACCGCGATATTTATTTAAAACGCCTTAATCCAACCTCACTTTGATTACGGTAGCCCTGTCTGAAATGGCTTCAGTAATCAACTAATAGTCCGGGTGCCCACGCTGGGAAAGGGGGTTAAAAAATGATTTCGTTTACTCGGCGAGCTGGCAGACTTTGATTCACCCAGCAATGTTCTTTAGACATTATTGAATAGCAATGGGGTGGCAGTGGAGCTGGCCAAGTGGGCTATGGTAATTTACAGCACCTTAAAGTACACCACTCCTGAGTATTTGTGTGTCTTCTAAAGTGATTTTCACAGCAATCTGGGACGAGGGGTGAGATAGTTTATCACCTATGGTCATGAACAGATTATGCCTAACAAGACAAAATTTTTACAAGATAGATTTCATGCCATGGATAACATGACGATGTTTAAAATAGGTCACGTGATCAGATTGTGACGTCATAAAATTGACAAAAACGGAGAAATTCAATATGGCCGAGTACACGCAATCGTAAACATCTTCTTGGGGAGGGCACTTTACGGTTGTTCTTTTTTGTATAAAGTTCCTTTTGCATATATACCTGGAGTTATGAAAACCGGGTCGGCAAACCTTAACTTTTTGTGTAACTTTTCACAACTTCCCCAGTGTCTAATATTAGCTTGTTTACTGCTTGTTTACTAGGGGGGGGGGGATCCTTAATGGCAGAAGCTTGTAGAGCTTACCTAGCCTGAAATGTTATCTTTTATTTTGTTTAGCCCAACCCCCCCTCCCCTCCCCCCTCCCTCCCTCTCTTTTCCCCTTATCCACTTGGTGTTAAGTTTTACCCAGGCTACACTCGGCTGAATGTTAGTTTCGCGCGGTATCTCGGAGGTGGCGTTGTTCAATTAGCTTTCTATAACTGCTGTCTGAAGGAAGTCTGCCGGAGGACATCATTAAGTCCAATGAAGGTGCAAGTCGAACGATTTGCTAGCAAGCGTTGTCCATTATCGTGCATGAAGCCGTCCTGAGATGTATTTTTGGGTGCGGGACGTGATTTAGTCCCGTTTGGACACGCTGCATGTGACGATAATGTGTGCTTGCTTTAGACAGCAAAGAGCCTTAGCCGCATCAATTTAGGGCTTAGACGTGCAATGTAGCAGACATTTCTAGCTGCTGTTGGCGTTATTTGGCCTGAACTTTGATGCGGACTAAGACTTAGAAAAAAATCTGTTGTAGAGATGAGATTGTACTTCCCCGCCGCTTGAAATCGAAGTACATCCGGGACATTGCTATTTGCCAGCAAAACATGGCCACGAACAGTGTCAAGGAAAGCACGTCAAAGGCTGATCGATCGTGAGTAAACCTTTCATTTCCTTGTTTTATCAATTTCAGGCGTTTTCGGCCTAGCTAACTATCAGACATGTCTGTAATTCGCTAGCGCGGGGGAGATTATTGCTGTGGTTTCCGGTCGGTAATTGACCTGCTGACAGCATGCGGCAATTAATTATGTCCGAGTTTGTTTGAAGTTCAAGCGATTCTCCATGTAAGAAGCTCTTGCTCAGTCCATTCAGGACGATTTAGGCCTTTAGAAAGCTATAGATCAACTCTCCGCTGTGGTTTTGATATGTGTACGTTCGTGTTTATTTAGACTCGAATTTCATTTTAATGCACTGCTAATTAAATTGTACAATTCGTGATTCAACTAAAACAAAGTGAATTTAGACTCCCTGGCCTCGAAAGGCATACAGAAAAGTTATTTCCTTTTTATTTGAACTACGATAAGCCTTGTGGAGAGCTAGCTCTAGGAGAGAATTGTATCAAGATTATCAGTCAGGACAAGTCAAATTCTCTAGGTATGTTTCTGGAAATACAGAGAGATATTAGGCTGAAATATCACGTAACGGCGTCGTTTATGCTGACATGTAGTAATCAATTCCATGCGAAATCCTGTTGTTTATCGGTCCGCGAAAAAAGTATGGTTTTGCTGTCTATTTAAGTTGCTGTGTAAGCCTGAACCAGTGCAGCGAAAGCGTGTGATAGTGTGATTTCCACATGGTGTTGACAGGTATATGATGTCTTGTTTAAGTGCTGTTTTGCCAAAATAGTCTGTGTCAGGCACTAATATTTTTACGTCGGTGTTAAGCTTAGCTGATCGTACCTTGGAAAAAGCATTTCTCGACTCGGAAAAATTGGATCTAGGTCTAGTTTCAGCGAACTCTAATGGCATTGAGCCATAGACCAGTCGCTTGTGCAGACAAGGTGACAAGTTGTGCACTATGTTTAATTTCATTCAGTTTGTTGTCTATTCCATGCGAAATCCTGTAGTTTATCGGACCGCGAAAAAAGTAGTGTTTTGCTGACTATGTAAGTTGCTATGTAAGCCTTATCAGGCACTCTATCGCTGCAGCGAACTGAACTTAACAATTTCTAGGCTGAAATGACACCGTTTTGAAACTTCGCCGGAAGTCAGGTTACTGAATAAATGTTCTAAAATTTGCGTCATTCTAAACTTCGACTCATTGGAATGCTTCTAGGGACCATTAACTTACTCCTCGGCGTCAGATATAGGCTTTTTTTATCGGCCTTTGGACGGATTTTATTGCTTTTAATTGCCAAGTAGTAGAATGAGCCCTTAACTTTGCTAACCCTGTTTTCAAAAATTCAGGTATATATCAATTAAAAACTATTGAAAAAAATATTAAACAATTTAGTGATAGTTCACGCATAGAAATCGAGAGCGAATAATGTAATTGTTTTCGTAAAAATCTAAGGCCCGGTTCGTACGTCGCCTTTCTGCCGTGTCGAATGCAATTGAGGCAATAGATAATGAGATAATTTGCTTCATTATCTTTTGTTTGAATTGCATTTGACATGGCAGAAATGCAACGTATGAACCGGGCCTTATAGTCATTTTAAACTTTACTTTTTAAACGAAGTTTAATAACTCTTCACAGACACTTCCAAAAACGCTAAGAAGCTGCTGCACTACTCTCTATATATCTCAGAATAGGTAGTGAGTACAGAAGCTAATCAGAGAACGGCATTCGTCATAGAACACCAATAGAGTGTTCTATATAACAATTATTCCATGAGCCCGCGTTGGATATGAAGTGATAGAATAACCAACGAGCGCGTAGCGCGAGTTGGTTATAATCACTTCATATCCAACAAGGGCGAATGGAATAATTGTTTTAGTAAATTCTCAAACCGGGTTTTGCCGCCGATTTTTATTTCCACAATTTTACAAAGCGAAAAATTTTTAAATTGGCGCACTATTTTCCATATGACGTAAAACTCGGACTATTGGCTCATAGTCGGAGTTTTTTAGCCAATCAAAAAGCTAGAAATGCAATAGTCGGAGCTGAGAATTTACTAAATAGAGTGATCAATTACATCAAATATAATATTAAAAAAACTAATTATTGCAACTTAAGGACGTTCGCGCTAATTGTTTCTGCGCATCCTTCTGCGCATCCTTACTGCGCACACAAGTTCATTTGGCTCTTTTGACATGAAACAATGCACTATCTTCAGGCGGAAGTTTGCTGCTCTCTTGGTGTTTCTTAGTAAAATGCTTGAACCTGAGATGGTTCAAATTTGAAGTAGCTTCTCCATATCATGATAAAAGACCGATAAATTTGAAATAAACAGTCAAAGTTTCATCGCTTAAGACTGTGCAGTCTGTACCCAGGTTGCTCAGTCCAATAAGGTCATCTTTATGTTTCTTCAGTGTAGTGAGCCCTCCCTTTTTGCCCATGCCGTTTAGGGTACTCGTGGAGTCGCATCCTGTCAAAGCATGCATGGCCGGTAAAAGATTGCACACGTCTTGCCACACTTTTTCAACAGCCTTGTGCACGGGAATGAACCGTCTATTTCTTCCAGTACCTGTGTGGAGCCAAAGCTCTTCAATGGACGGTTGGCTAAAATGACACCAGCATAAGACTGCCACATCAATGTCTGGGGAAAAAATGATTATCCTCTTGATAGAATTACTGATGTCTGAGAACTAGTTTGTGATATATTCACAATGCACAAACATTCTACTGTCTGCTTCCTCGTGGTCGGAATAGAGAGGAATTATATCTTCTCTGTTCAACGTCTTGGTAACTTTCACTGCCGCTGACCCATCTTGTGATGCTAGAATGACTGTCTGCCTATCCTTGAGTTGTCCGCCGGTAGGTTCTCACACCAATCAGAAAGTAGAAACGTCAACAAATTAGATTTGTTTTTTCCACTGGACAAATAACGCTTGAGTTTGACCGGTAACTTCGTTTCTCTGCTCTGAATCTTTATTTCTATGGCCGTCCACACGTCTGGATATTTCTCCCGACTTTATCAAGTCTTTTACATCATATCGGTCTGGGACAATATGGACTTGATTGGCGAACTGAAATTTAGCAATGATAGTTCCTGCAATTGTGCCAGATAGCTCTCCGAATGTTTTCATATTTCCTTTCGACAACATCTGAATGATTGCCAAAAGATCAACTATGTACGCTGTTTGTTGAACACTATAAGCAGGAAGCGTGCTCTTGGCAAGACTGTCCATTTCAAGTTCCTTCAGCAAAGTACTCTTGGTTGGCTTCCTCAGAGACCCATCCATGTTGGCCAATGCAAGGAGAACAGATGCAAGTTCATACGATTACACTTCTTCTAGGTCAATGTCACGGTCTTTGGACACAACAAGAAGTCTACTATACACCTGCCTATCGAGGTCGATTGTCTTCGGAGCCTGTTTTCCCTTACTTGGCTTAATAGGTTTGTTCAGACTTTGAAAGGTTTTGATGTTGATCTTCTTCAAAGGACCTCAGAAATTCTCCTTGTCAGATATTAGCCTGGCTTGGACAAACTCTCCCATTGCCTTTTCTCCTTGCTCCTTAGCACTGAGTAACGATTCCGAAACCTTAGATGATACAACTCTCCCAGTGGCAAATGCTCTGTGCCCCACACAAAGGGAGTTTGCTTCCTTGTTAGCCTGTGAAGTGGTTCAGCAATGCTTGCTAAATTAGGGATGAACCTGGCACTAGAGTTCACTAATCCCAGAAAACTTCGTACCCCCTCTGCATTTTGAGGCTCTCTTGCATCAACGACTGCTTCTTCACGCGACTCTGTTGGCCCGATCCCTTGGTTGGACAGTAAATATCCCATGAAAGTCAGTTTTGACATGCTGAACGCGCACTTGTCCCTGTTAAAGGTAAGCCCCTTTTCCTGAATACGTTCGAATGTCTTCCTTGGCCTGACATCATGTTCTTCCACAGTACGACCATGGATAATGATTTCGTCATGAATGTTGTGGGCATCTTAACACCCCTCTAATACTTGTTGGATAGTATGTTGGTAAAGTTCTGGTGCAGAACTAAACCAAACATCATGCGTTTATACCTGAACAGCCCCTTGTGAGTGATAAACGTGGTGATCTTTCTGGACTGTTCTTCTTATCCAATCTGATGAAAGCCCCATCTTAAGTCGAGCTTACTGAATACCGTGCTCCCACTGAGTTGGTACAGAACATCATCAACTGTGGGTATGGGGTGGCGCTCCCTTACTATGGCCTGGTTAGTTCTTCTCATATCTACACACTGATGTCTCCAGAAAGCTTAGGGACTATGACAACAGGGCGTACCCAAGGGGTTGGCCCCTCAACTGGCTCATGGCTTGAAAGTTCTTCTAGTTTCTACTCGATTTTCTCCCTTAATCCAAATGGCGAGGCTCTCAACTTTTGGGCAATGGGCTGGAGTAATTCATCAACATGAAGTTTGGCCTGAAAGTCTCTGAGTTTTCCAACTCCAACAAAAATCCCCTCAAATTCCCTCAGTTTATCTCGATTTTCAATATTGCCAAAAGTTCAGAGGTCTGTCGGCTGGGTATTGGCCTTGCCTTCTCTTCCACAACAACGAAACGTGCAACACATTGTCTATCTTTACAACACAATTAAGTTTCAAACTCACCGGCAGTGTTGAGTGGTTCCTTCGAGCCATAAGAGTACAATTACGCTTTATTTTCTTCTTCCTGAGCACCTCCCACGTCTCCCTGTCAATGACATTGCAAGTGGATCCTGAATCAACGAGCACACCCTCCAGTTGTACCCCTCCAAGTTCAATGGCTACTGTTGGTAGGTCTCTGGCACCTAACTGAACAGTAAATGCAAAGTCGTTGTCCTCGGTGACATGACGAACGTTTCCTTTCTTGGTTTTATCTTCGCCCATGGTCCTACAAAGCTTTGTGAGGTGTCCAGTCTTCTTACATTTTTGGAAAGTAACAGATCTGGCCTTGCATTCCGGGTCTCGTGCGAAGTGGCCTTCCAACCCACATCGGTAGCAATTTCCTCTCTTCCTTGTGCCGTAATCAGCTTGTTTATCCTCCAACGCGTGTACCCTGTGTCACCCTTTCAATCATTCTCTATCAATCTTGCTTGACTTTCAGCCGCTTACGTTGATCTTCAAATTTCTCGCGCCTTTGGGAGTATAAGCGTTCCGCTTGCTTCCAGTAATTTTTTGCGAAGGTTGTGTGACCTGCATTTGTCGATCAATTGATCACGGACAGGAGCCCATCACTGTCACGGATATGTTCCTCCTTGGCCTCACCAAATTCGCAGTTCTCCGACAGCTGAAACAATCTCAGCACGAATTGATCCACTGTTTCTGACTCTTCCTGTTT
>JAHPZR010007960.1:0-2500 GCA_019787425.1 Platygyra sinensis | reverse complement strand
TATTTGTCCTGTTCACATTTCGGTACTGATGCTCGCGAACAAATATCCGCGCTTTATCCATCAATCGCGCGCGATTGGTCTAACCACGTCACGTCACTGAAAAGTGGGGAACATGCGGGTAATATTCCTGCATTTTCAAAAATGCCCGTGTTGCGATATATTTGAAGGATACTAAACCCAATAGCCTTCATTCGGCGCGAAAATATTCTCGGATGTTATAATTTGTCTTTATCCTGGACTTGACAGGCATTTCTATCGTGAATGCGCACGGTCCAAGCTATTGCTACATGTCTTCAAGAAAACCTTTCAAAGGTTTGCTACCTGTAAGCAACACGCACACGTCCTTTATGTCAATGAACAATGGAAGCATCGGCTTTTGTAAACACGAAGCCAAGAACTTGTCGACAATTACTTTTGCACTGCAATCACAGGGATGAATAATGGCCGACCGATCAAAATAGCATTTTTGTGACGTCACAAATTTCCACCACGTTGCGACGGTCGCGTGAGCAAGTTTCCAATCCAGTCTCTTCTATTATCCATGCCTCGAGCTACGCTCTCAAAAAAAAATGCTCGCTTCTCGGAACAGATAATGTCCGCGGACAAATATCCGTGCATATTTTTGCGCCAAATGCAGGCTATTGTTTATACAATGCGGTTTCCAATGAGAAAAGTGGCCTAACTTGAATGCTTTTCCTGTTAACATACTTGTAGCGTCAGAACTCTGCACTTTTCACTGCCTGCTGTATGGTTCTGACGCACGGGTTGTATGCACGGTAGTTCAAAATAATCATGGGGATAGTGTGTGTTTCCGTGGCCTAGAAAATATGATTTTACCCTAAAATAAGGGGCGCTTTCCATTCGACCAAAAATTCCGGAAATTCCGGGTTTGGGAGCGAATGGAACAGACATTTTCCGGAATTTCATTCCGAAATTTTAGGTGTACCTCGCGAGGTTGGCCTAAAATTCCGGAAAATCGGAATAACCGGAAAATTCCGTTTCATTCGACCATTCCTGCTCGGGCCTAGTTTCTCCGAGGCTGGAAATCGAATTCAACATGGCTGATCCTCAAGCTTCTAAACATAATATTAGTGCTCTATCTGGAAAACAACTGAAATATCTTACTTCAACGTTATTGCAGTGGATTGGTCTTAACAAGCTTTAGTGAGTAGTGCCAAAATACATGTGAGCTACGTGAAATATGAGCATAACCGTTCGAGTGAGCAGCTCGCTCGTCAATCGAAAGTGGCTCTTGAACTCAAGGTACCGTAAATGTGGTCGCGGACTCCTTTTGAATTCTTACGATAAAAGGTATATTGTCACCCTCGCCAAATACATCGTTCACTTTAACTTCACAGTCGTTGAGCAACCCCAAAGCAAGTAAACAAAGATGAAAGAGTCCTCCGTTTGATCTCGTATTTTCGCGCGAAACTTGGAACCCGATGGCCTGGGAATGGTTAATCGAACGAACCGGAAAATTACTGTTCCATTCGTCGCATGGAATACCCGGAATTTCAAACCGGAATATTTGGTCGAATGGAAAGCGCCCAAGATTCACTCTTAGGTTCAAGATTTTTAGCGATAGAGTAATCTGTTTACGTTTTGACAGTAATTTGTGCATCGAAGGCACTTTGATAAAATTAATTTCTCAGGGAGTTTGCGGGTTAACTCCGTGGTTTAGCAGCGTTAGACTGAGTGATGTAAGCATGCTCAATACTTCAGGTTCTGTTATAGGGGGAATCCTTGTTTACAATATTTGCCTCATTGACATAAGCAACTCAGTTTCTGATGGAGTCACAAATAAATCAGGTCTGAATATTGAAAGGTCATAGTACAATTAACTCTGCCAATATATATGACCCTGATGTATTGAACACTTTTTGTGCAACGCGGGTTTAAAACCTTAAAATTTCACAAAGAATGTATGAGCTCATTAGCGTGTTTGTCACCCAGAAATTTTGCAGTTTTTGAAAGACTACGTCTCGTTGAATATTACACCCAAAGAGCTAAAACTTTAACCATGTAATTGTATTAAGTTTTACTAGCTCTTTAGCTGCCCGGAGTCAATATATGCCTAACAAGTTTTCTTCTGTGCTCAAAGTCGTGTGCAAATGAGCAAAAATGTAAACAATGATGTCAGCATGAATCCTCCTATAGCAAAAGGTCTCTAAAATAGCTTCGACCGCAAACGAAGACAAACCTAGCGGTCATCTCGGCTATAAATACCTTACACTAAAAGATTTTCAAGTAATCTAACGTCCTCAATGCTCAACGTAGTGTTTCCTAACTTTGTAGTCTGATTTTACTTATACCATTTATTTTTTATAAGAATACCGCGGCTGAAATGCGCGAAATTTTAAGAGTATTTTAAATCGTAACCTATCAATGAATGAAGTCAAGAGTCTAGGATACGATAGGCGATTGATATACAAACAACTTCGCCAAGTATCAGGCTTCTGCTGTTTTTCATTCGCGCTTTATTTGCAGAAGTGTGTCACCC